>VWPU01018385.1:0-56535 GCA_013398955.1 Callaeas wilsoni | reverse complement strand
ATAATATAATATAATATATATTAAGAATAAGACCAAAACTATCATCTTACTCTAATCAAAGATCATTTTCCTAGGAAATGCTGCAGTTTTATCCTAGGAGTGTAAGACCAAAGACCAGCACAGAAGCAGAAGTAAAAGAAAAAATATACACAGCAGGTTGGGGTTTTGTAGTTTTTTTGATTTTTTTTTTAGCATGGCAATAGCATTTGCATTTAATTTTTCTGCTATGAACATTTGTACTTGTCACTATTTAACAAGCATATTAGCAATGAAAAATGTGAATAAAAAAGAAATACGATGCAACCACATTGCAATTATCCCATTCTCTCTGTAATGATATGGCTTGAGGAGTTCCCCACGCAGTGCTCATTTCAAAAACCAATTATAGCAACTGCATTATGAACTGCACTGCTGGTATCTGCTGCCTCCACATTCAGCAGATGAGTGTGATTGTTCCATCCTGGAAGTGGTCTGGGAGCCAGTGCTGCATTTATGGGGGAGAGGAGCAGTCACACAGAAGCAGCGAGGGTCGGTCCTACGGCAGATATTTTTCAAGAGTATTGTCATGACAACTGAGTCAAGGAATTCCTTTTCCTGCCTTTGTTACAGCCGTTGTTAGGTGAGAATTGAATCGTGGCATTCGATTCCTGTTTAATTTCTGTCCATGCTGTGGATGTGCTCCATTTCATGCCCCAAACTTGATACAGGTGCTGTCAATGTGAACACCTGGCATCTTATCCTCTATCTGAGCAGGCTTCTACAAACAGTTTGGAGGAAAGAGCCAGTGTTGGTTTGTCTGTTGTTACTTTCTTTTCGATGGGTTTTTTGCCCTCTCCGTGGAGGTGTCCTGGCACAGCCTTGGCCCAGTGTGGGATGGGCCGGGGGCTGTGGTGACGGTGGTGCTGGCAGCAGTCGGATGCTGCAGGAGCAGGTCACGCTGTCGGGGCTGTGCAGGAGCCAGGGATAAATACAGACTGTGCCTGCCATTTGAGAGGACCAGTGGAGCAGCATGGCACCTGTGCTGAGTAATCTTGTAGCTGGAAAGATGTCCAAACTGATTTGAAAGGTGGAAAGGAAGGGCAGAGACACAGCTTTTATTTGTGGAGCACCATGGCACCTGTGCTGAGTAATCTTGTAGCTGGAAAGATGTCCAAACTGATTTGAAAGGTGGAAAGGAAGGGCAGAGACACAGCTTTTATTTGTGGAGCACCATGGCACCTGTGCTGAGTAATCTTGTAGCTGGAAAGATGTCCAAACTGATTTGAAAGGTGGAAAGGAAGGGCAGAGACACAGCTTTCATTTGTGCCAACACTTCCATGTGTCATCGCTCTGTAGCATCATCCTTGCCCACAGGCAACCCGTGTACTCTGTCTCCTTTCGAAAGTGTTTGCTTATTTATTTATTTAAATTTTGTCTGAGGCTTCATTCTGATCAGCTGTCAGAGCAGAGCAGTGCAGCCTTTGCTTCCCTGTGAGCTTGCTGACGTGTGCTGGGGCTGCTCTTGGCTCACAAGCATCCAAGTGACCACGACAACCACCGGAGCATCTGGAGTGCCAGCTGCACTGCCAGCTCTGCATGGCACTGAGGTGGCTGCCTGGCAGCTCTGCACTTCGCTGTGCAATAACAAAGGGTCACTTACAGAAAGGGAGTTTGTTTACAAAAGAAAAAAATAAGGCTGAGATAGTTTGTGTCAATCCCCCCAAACCTGGAAGTCAGAAACCAGGAGCAGGAGGTGTGTTGCAGCTCATGTTGCTTTGGTCATCAGGGAGGTGCTTCTTCAGATCTCTGCTCCTTGCTAGGATATCAGGATCCTTTCTTCACCAGGTGTAGTGAAGCTCTGGAGGGTTTGTTTGCACTGAGCACTTTGCTCCAACCTGCACAGCGATCAGGAGCTTTGGATGTCTGCAGGGACCAACAGTGCTCAGCACTGTGCTGCATAAGGCCTTGGGAAGGCAAGGAAAACAGAGGCAGAAAATGTCTTTCCTAGCCTGGGAAAAATGATTGGATGGCTGAAAGGTAGAGCATGAGCCCCAGCCACAAAGCAGAGGCACGACAGAGAAGGAGCAGCCTGTGCACGTGGGGTTGCTGTCTGAGGGCTGGAGTGATGTGTCCTGGGAGCACGTTTGATCCAGCAGCCCTAAGCCAAACACCCCCAAAGGCACCAGGGCATCCTCAGTTTCGGAGAAGGTTTGTCAAAACTAATGTGTACAGCCAGATTAAGGGTAAATCCAAAGAAACAGGTGACAGAAGCACGGAGCTCCAGCTCCTGCCCCTGGTGGGGTGTTCCTCAGGGTGTGCTGCTTTCATCCCGCTGTCGCTGCTGTAAACAACCTCGAGCTCCTTCCAGGCTGTGGCTCACCTCTGGCAACAGCCTCCCAGGAAAATCCAGAATTACTGCAGCTCCTCTTTCCATGAAATGTGTCCATGCTCCCGGTCTGATACACAACGGTCTGGTTTTCCTCTTTTAAAACTTCTTTGTTTTTAAAATAAAAATTAACTTGCTGCTCATCTTTCATTTCCTTTTTGTGCTCTGAGCAGTGAGTAATTAGAGCTGCATCACACTGAAGAAATTACAACAATATGATGTTTCTACAGTTAGATCTGCATAAGTATAATATCTTTGAAAAATAACAGGCTGCTCTAAGGTAAATTAATTATCCCATTGGGACGGTCATTATCCTGAAACAAAAGATCTCCGTTTTCTTTGCCCACTTTCATTTTGGGCATTTCTTTCATTTTAAGTAATGGCCACCTATTCCATCCCTTTTCACTGTGGCTGGAACATAAATAATAACATGTTGAAAGCAGTGTAAAGTCTGTCTTGAAACCTATTACAGATATCACAAGAATATTAAGCAACTTTAAAATTAAGTCAAAGTGCATTTTGCAAATCTGTATTGGTGGCTATATATCATTACTGTTCATCAAGCCAGTTCAGCCTCATTTTCCTTGGCTATTTTTTTTTTGGGAGTTGCTGCTTCTTTACGGAACATGACTCCATTTATCATAATAAGAATTTATTATCATCACATTCTCTACGCAGGCACAAGCACTGTATTTAAGAGATATACTTTTTTTTTTTCCAAAGGGGATGGTACTGCTGTACATGGTGTATCCCTGTATTTGAGAATCCCCCTCGCCCCAACACCCAAAACCTATTATCAAGTCTTGCATGTGACTGCAATAGCTTTTACAGTCAAGGTGAATTACAAGGATTCTTGCTGAATCCCTGACAGATACAAATGCCTAGTTATCCTCGGCTTTCCTGCTGAACCTAATCAAAGATATTGTTTATTAAAATCCTATTGTCTCTGCAGTGAGGAACAAGGACAAGTTGCTCTGGAGTGATTTAATACTTCCAGCAGTTCTGTGTAAAGATTTATTATGGCCAGGAGAAAGAGCAAACACAAAATGCCTGAGTCATTACTTTTAATTTGCCACTTCTTTAAAAATATGTATACACAAGGCTGAAACCTTCTTTACAGCTCAGTGTGATCTCTCATCAGCCAGGGGAACAAACCAAAGGATAAACCCTCACCCTTTCCTTCAAACAGAGGAAGGACATGAAGATTTAGCCCTGGATTTAAAGGGAGACCACTGTGCTTCTGCTTAGACTGGTGGTTTTTGAATTTTGAGAGTAGAAACTATAAAAAAAAAAAATCAGTTTCAAGAATTGAAATTACCAGTTCAACCTATGCTGTTATACCTGTGATCCTCTCTGGATGATCCCTTGGAGGGGCTCAGCCCTGCACTCAGCCTTTGCCCCACACCCGGGTGTCAGCAAGAGCCCCCTGTGCAGGGCCACAGAAACTGAACTCATTAAAAGTAGGAGGAACATTTTTTCCCAAGTAATGAGCTTTTCTTTGTGATTCAATTTCATTAAGGTTTCAGGGATTGTCTCATAAGTAAAGCACAAAGATAAATGAGTGAGCACAATTAAATGCTACTATTCAGCTCTCTGAGCTTTTAAACTGCTTATCTAATCAAAAGTCATCTGTATTCACAGTGTTAAAACTACCACATTACAACAGCTGTAATCAGTTGGGAAAATGGCTTTAGTGGTTTAAAGAAGGTGAAAGGCAACGTGTGCTTTTCCAGACTGCCCCTGCTCAGGCGAAGGGAGCTCTGGCTCAGCCGCCCTGCTGAGGACCAACATCTAAATCTGAAAGATGCCCCGTGAAGGAGAGCTGCTCCTTCCCTCCCCTGTGACACGGGAGCCCAAGCCCAGGAGAGAGATGGGGAAGAGAGCACCATCACACCATTCCACAGCAATCCAGTGGGATTTCACTGTCTTCCTTGGCTACTTTTTCTGCAGCCTGTTAAATCACAGCAGTCAGACTCTCAACCCAAAATCTTCTTATCCTTAATTATCCCTCAAGTCCTAGTTGGAACAGCTTCTTATTACGTGAAAGGAGTTTTCTCTCTGACATTTTAATATTTCTAAGCACTGTTCCCAGCTCCTTTCTCTCTCACTGCTAAAGCCATGAAATTCACATTAAAAAAAAAGCCAACCGTGTAATCAGACATGTCTTGGCAGGTTTGGTCATGGGCTCCACACTCTGCTGAGTGCCAGGGCAGGACAATATTGTTCTGAAGGAAGTTCCAAGCCTGCCCTCGCAGCAGGAGCCCAGTGATCCTGGCTCTGGCTGCACCCAGGGAATCCAACCCTTCCTGATGGTGCCTCTTGACTTTGAGCCTGAAGTTCCCTCTCTTCCTTATCTTTTAATTTGCACATAACTCTTGTGGTGAGATGCTTCTGGTTTAGGTTTCAAGTGTCTGCTTATTGGATTTAACAGTGTTTCTCCAACTAATTTTCACCAGCAAGCTGTACAGGGCTGGCTTCTGCTTGACTCATTCCCAGCTCCCAGTCCCCTACTCCAGGCCTCCTGCACAGGGAATAAAAATGAAAGCAACACCCCAAAGCCCACATCTTCTCTGCCTTCCTGCTGCTGCTTCCTCATTTAACAACTCACAGATTTAACAGCTCTGAGCACATGGATATTTATTTGCCCCAGGCAAGAGAAGCTCTCTCTTCGTATTGGAAAAACAGAACGACAGCTCTAAATTTAAAAACAATTATCTCCAAATGTATCAAGCAATATACTCACTGTCCCAAAGTGCATCTCTCCTTCCCCATAGGTGAGGAGTCTGGAGCTGTCACAGGCAGCTGATGAGTGATGCTCTGCCTGGTCCAAGAGGTTGCCTCTCCCTCAATCTTTCTAAAGGCTGAAATTTTACATGGCCTTTCAGGTAAAAGAAAAGGAAAGTTGTTGCTTTGATTATGTTTTATCTTTTTGTTCCAAAAAGTTGCTTTGAAAGCAGCTTGCACAGCTGATCTATGGACACCTTTCTCCTGTAATTCTGCTCTGACCTTTTCACCATCCTTCCACAAGTAACAGAAAAAAAAAAAAAAGAAAAAAAAAAGAAAAGAACCCAAAGCCAAACAAAAGGGTTATAAACAGATATTTTCTTTCTTCTACCTTCAGAGAGTGTGGGGTTTTTTTCCTCACAAAACATGTTCTTGCTTTACAGGCTTCAAATCTGACGGAATCAGAACAAATGGTTAGAGCCATGGCAGCAGAAAGCTTTGGACTGAGCACCAGAGAGGTGCAGCCTCAAACCAGTTTGCACTAATGAGCAATAGATTTTTTACCTGTGGAAAAGGTCACACTTGAATTTCTATTTGGTGTTAAGACTCCCTGGAGAAGTGACAGATATCTGTTGGGACAGGAGTTGAAGGGAGGATATGAATATGAAGAGGAGAAATGAAAAAAATCCAAACAATCCAACCCTGAAAATGAAGTGGAATTTTTGGCCAAATAGAAATGTATTAAAATCTTCACTACTGATGAAATTTTGCACACAAGCTTACAAGGGGTTTAAGGACACGATCCAAATGTGACTGAACTATATAATGTCTTTTTGGTCAGATCTGGAAGCTTTGAAATAGCTTGGAAAAGGAAAACTTGTGAATGCTATTTAATTCTCCTAAAAAATTGAAAAAGTTGTATAATAAAAGCTTCCTAATATCACCTGCTTTTATAAGAGCACATTTTCCCTCACAGGGTGTATTTTCACACGCCATGTAAAAGCATTCCAGTTCCAAGATTTCTATATTTTTGCAGAAATACAAACCTGACCTGTGTTCCATGCTTTCTAAGAGTTCACTGTCGCAAATCTATTGTGTGCCTCTAAGCCAAGCTCCAAGCTCTGGCGATGACACAGTCACTGGTATGGATAATTTGGCTCCTAAATATTTGCTTTGTGCCTTGAAAAAACATCTTTGAGCAGTTTCTTAAAAGTCATTCCTTGCAGTACACAGAGCAGGCAATAAACAATAAAATTATTCACCTTGAAGAAACCATCTGCAGTCTTTAAGGACATCACCAGTTTTTTTGTTGCTTTGAATGGTCCTCTGGGATGCTGTAACTGTCATTTCAACGATGTGTTTCCCATCATCTCCGTGCCAGCCTCATTTTGCTTCAGAAACAAAAGCGATGATGGGCAAATTAAGAGGAAATTCCGCTCTCTATTAGTCCCTATATTTCATTTATTTTTGTAACTGTCTAGTACAACGCTTGGCATTTGGAGCTCTGGTTTGGAGGCAGCATCAGGACGGTTTGTCCCTGGAATGAGCAGCGCTCTGGGTGCAGCAGGGTGACCCAGCTGCAGGCTCCTGCCGTGCTCCACACGGAATTGCTGGGCACGGGAGCGCTGACCGGCGTGGTGTGCCCAGCACAGGAGCCCGGGATGCCCAACTGCAGCAGGGCCAGGTCACGCTTGACCCAGGCACATCCGTCACCGTTTTTCTCCCATTTTCCTCATGGATGGAGCAGATGGTGCCATTTTCCATGGGAGCTCAGCTCCCTTCGTGCCCTTCCTCCTGTGCCTGTGATATACGTGCTGCCAGCTTTGATCTGTTCCCCTGCACGGGTGACACCCTGGCAGCAGCAGTGTGCTCCTGAGCACGGGGACATCCATCACCCCCTAAAGAGGGCTTGTCTCTGGCTCCCTCGGACAGCCATCCTTAGGGAAAGGCAGGCAGAGCTGCTCCCACCTGCTCTGCACAAAGTCTTTTTTCTTTTACTGAGTTTTAAACAAAAAGCCCACTAGTGCCCCCCAAAAACTCCATCCCCACTTCATAGGAAGAACCCGAGGCTCGAGATGGAAGTTACAGAAAACACTGAAGGGCTGTCCATCTCCAAAAAGGCTCTCACTGTCTGGGACATCAGATTGTGGGTGATGAAATCCACCTGCATGCACCCCCAAAAATGAACCCGCTCCTGGCACAGTCCTTGGCATGGACAGGCTCCAGACAGGGCGATGCTGCTGGGCTGGGGGATGGAGCCCAATTCAAGGTCAGATGAGAGGCTGCTTTACTGAGAGAACAAAGGTTGAGAGCTGCATTGGGAATGGGCAGGGAGAAAGAATGTTTTATTTAAAATAAGGCTCCATTGTTTTAAATGCTGTATTGTTCAGGATGTGCTGGCTTCCTCCTAATGAAAGCCTGCAAGAGCCAATCACTGATGCAATGGGCTCTGCCTTGCAGGGTTCAACCTTAGTTTCAAGGTTGTGAGGTTTATTTCTGGAGGCTAAATTTACTGTATAAAATCTTTCCAAAACCTAGCTAATGTAATGAAAAAGCAATCAAACTTTAAGAAAGAGCCATTGCAAGAGAGACAACCCACCATTATTAATCCAGCTAAAACCAAAGGCTAAGGTCTGTCAGCCTTAAAAATGAAATTAATTCCTTCTTAGCTCTACAACCTTTAATTATTTTCACTAATCGATGAGTTATAAAAATATATAGAAAAAATTTCAAGCTAAACCAGAGCTCCTTTTAAGATGAAATGAAATAAAAGCACAGTAAAAACAGCCCGAGGCTGGAGTGGCACTGGTTGTGCTGTTGTGGTTTCTGATGTCAGAGCACTGTGTGATGGGATTATTTCTCCATGCCTCACAATCCATCCATCATTGTACCCATATTGTAGACTTCATGTCACAGTCAACAATAAAAAACACCCTTGGCAACCTCCATTACATCCTGCAGTTAATTTGCGTTCTCGCAAAGTGCTTATATTTACTATGAGTGATAATCATAAATATGCATGAGACCTTAAGTGAGGGAGAATGTGCTTAGGAGCTAATACAGCGGGAGGTTTGCCTAGAAGAGATGTCAAAATCAGTTCACTTTTGTTATATATGAGTAATTTAATTTCCTCTACAGTGTTATTAGGGCAGGAATGAAGTAACATTCTTTGGCATAATTGAAGCAAATCCTGGCAAGACAAGAGGATAACAAAGCTTTTCCATCTCATCATGTCAAACTCTTACCTTCTATTCAGTGCACACAGACGGGTTCTTTGTGCTGAATTAAATTATCCAGTTGAGTTTATTAACTTGTGATGTCCCATGACCTTCAGCATATTTACTGCTGGATCTTTAAAACTGTGCCTTTAATTTACTCCTTCACAACCGACCTCGTTTTCGTGTCAGATCAGAAATACTGGTGGCATTCAATCCTTTCTCAAGTTTTGATTTTCAGCAGCAGCATCCCTTGTTAAACCCTGAAACAAGGAGCATTTCCAACGCTCCCTAACAGATTAAAAACCAATCAGCCAAGGAGTCCTGGGACCGGGTAGATGTGGGAAGCTGCTTCTTCCCTTTCCCCACATTCCCTGACGTAGCAGAGCGATGCTCAGAGGCATCGTGGCTGTAGCCCAGGGACACCAAGGCCCCTGAGGCTGTGGAACACACCTGCTGCTGGTGCCTCTCAGGGGTGGGTGACTTAGGTCACATTTAATTGATTTCAAGCTGTCGTATTCTCCAAAGGATAAACCGGAGCTTTTTCGAAAGAACACGTGAATCACAGGAAAATCAGTTTTCTCTAGCTGAGCCGGGCCATGATGGCTGAGCCATTTGATATTTTTTCAGTATTTTCAACCCTGCATTGCAACTCAGAGCAAATCCTTTGACTCCAGGGCTTGGTGGCCGTGTTCCAGGGGCTGGGCTTCACAGCCCTGCACTGCAGGCACTGACTGATGGCCATTCAGCAAGACCTGCCTTTGATATTTATTTGATACTTCCCAAAATCTCAGGCAGTGCTGCTTGGCATGGCCCAGCATGGCAAAGGCACATCTCACTGTTGCTAACCCCGAGTGGCACTCGGCTCTCCTGCTACTGCCATCATCTGTAAAACAGGAATAAATGCTATTTATGCACCTGGGTAAAAGATTTGGGAGCATCAGAGGTGCTGTGCATGTGGCTGTGTTATTAGGTCTATTCATACAGGGAAAAGTAAAATGACAACACATAAGCAATTTGCAGCAACTCCTTTTAGCACTGTTCAGCCTGGGAAGGTCATTATGCACAGTTTCTCCAGAGAGAGAAAACTTCCCTGCTCTGAGCAGAGCTTGCCTGAAGGAGGAATATTCCACACACCAGGCCCAGGCAAGCCTCAGCTCACAGATCAGCTTATCTTGGCCATGCACAAGTTACCCTTTTCTCACACGGTATTGAAACACTCTTCAACCTGTACATTCCTGAATATGTGAGATAAAAACAACTCATTGCAGGGTGAACCTCGGTTCCCTAAACCTCCCAAAACAGGAATGGAATGGATAGAAGCAAAAAGAAGGAGATATCTCCCAGGTGTATTGGGTGGAGCCACATATTTGTTGCAGATGCTGTATGTCTCATTTATCATATTCTTCTACTCTTGGCTTGTTTTCAATTGTTCTCTTGAAATATTATTGCTACCTTGCTGAATTGTGAGGCTGTTTAATTGAGAAAGGAGGTAAACAGCAGTCATTCCTGGAAGAAGGTAGTAGGTAAATATCAGCAAAAATAAAATAAAATTAAATATCAGCAAGTAAAGCAAGGTTTTCTGCAATTTCTTACAGTGATAAATCAATGACAAACTCCTTCATATCCAAAAAAGGGTAAGTCATGGAAATTAGGAGTAGCCTGTTACCTTTTCTTAGAATTAATGGATGATCTACCTTTAGGTATTAGACATTATCCAGATGTTCAGGATAATTCAATCCTTTAGCCTTTGGACAGAGAGAGTTTGCTGTCCCCTCACCCTGGAGCACAGTGATAGGGATCATTTCCCTGCAGGATATTGAACTGAGCCAGGGAGCTCATCCCACACTGAGCAAAGGAGAGTGCCTGGGGCCACCTGGGTCCATCAATAATGCCTCACTTTAAAACATACTCCTTGGCAAGTTAAAAAAATAAAAAAAGATGAATTCTAGCCTGTCTGTTGTGCCTTACAGCAGTGCCAAAACTGCTGTGTCCTCACTGTGCCCCACATATCCAACCCGAAACACACCTCCACAGAAATTAAGGGCATGTGTTTAGAGCACAGCCAGAGCTCCTGGGTGGACTTCATTGAGATGGGAAGAACTCTCCACTGTGCTTCTGTTACGTGCATGTAAATTGATGCAGTGATTCGTGATTTTTAAGGCTAGAAGAAAGCATAATCATCAAATCTGACCTCCTGAACCACATGAGGTCACCCACAGGTCGTAGGTGCTGTCTGATGTTGGAGGAGTGCAGCAAAGGCTCCATCTGTGATTTCACCTCACTCTAGACCACTGTTGGTGGAACTGAAATGGAAACCCTTGAACTCTGTCAGATGTGGAATAGAAAACTGTTTTCTGGCTGGTGTAGGCAAAACTGCATTAAGCTAAGCTATAGATGAAATTATTGTTATATTCATTGTGAGGGCTGCTATGACAACAGATGAATGCTGCAGGTAATTTAATTACATTTCTGTCAGCCTTGTGCCTTTCAGGAGACAATGCAGAAGCCAGCAGCGTTTTCTTTTAAAATTGCAGGCGGCACAGAAAATGTCAAATTCTCCTCCAGAGGGCCTAATGAGAGCATTTCACTTGAGTCATGAAACATTATTTAGGTATCTTGAAGGATCACTCACGGTTTTTTCCCAGCATTTCCGACTCCATGAGCATTCCTTTCACTCTGGTCACAGGTTGTGCCACACACCTAGAGCTGAGTCCTGACACAAGCTTTCTGCACACCTGCCCAGCCCACCACAAAACCAGATTTGTTCACCCAGAGGTGACCTTCCATATCCCCTTCCCCCTTCTCTGCCTGTCCTGGGTGTTTTTGGAAACCACCACTCACTTGGCTGCGTTAATGGGAAAAAGCATCCGGGAATGGAGGTGAAAAAAATCCCCTTTTTCCTCTGATCATGAGCTGTGCAGCAAGGAGAGGGAAACAACTGCTTTAAGGACAAGGTATTGACTTATAGAACAGAGGGAAGTTAATAGATATTGACTCCCACTTGCTTCAAGTAGGTCACACAGTGCAGGATTGTGTTGCACAGATTCTGAGGGTTGGGGGTAGGGAATTCTTGCCACAAGGAGCAAAATTTTAATTATTGTTACGTGTGTGTCATTCCCTCATACTGAGGGAGAGCATTCTCCTGTGCAAAAGTCCTAATTTCTGTAGGGCTGGGTGAAAACCTGCACTGATGGACTGCACTGACTTCAGTGGGTGCTCTGGGAGCTCAGCATGACTGCAGAAGTGATCTGTGTCTTACCAAGGCTGGACCCAAGATCATTAAAATAGTCTTATAATTTGCATTAATTAAAGAACATGGCAATTATCTATTGTTTATCTGAGGAAACTGTCTGAGGAGCAATCCTTCCATACCAGGGTATAAACTCAGTTGCCATGTAATTAAGTCATGGCTACAGAAGCACTGAACAAATGTGCAACAAGATTCAGATAATACCTTAATGTGATAAGAAATACCCAGGCACTTAGCTGGCATTGAAGAAATTAGCCACACCAAATTAGATATCAATGAACACATTTGCTACCATGTCAGTTACCATTCCGAGTATAAATTGAAACCTAATCAATTATTTCTACAGGGCTCTTGCATAAACTCAGATTGGGAACCGAAAAAATACTGTTATCTCATAATGTCATAAATGTTATTCTATAGGATGTGTTCCATGGCACTGACAAAGATAATATTGACATCACCTCCTCCTCCCCTGTACTTCTCTGGAATGAAGAAAGAAAGAAAGGAAGGTGGAATAACAGCAAGACACAGTTTAAAGTCAACACTGAAGGGAGTTGACAAAGCACTGAAGTTTTGGGACACCTGGCCTTTTTCTCATCTCCTGAATGCCTTTGTGCCTTGATTTCTCCTTTGGCATGTGGAGGTTATGATACTTCCACTGCAAGGAGCTCTGAAATGCCTCTTGATGGAAAACTCTACCAAATGACAAGGATGCACCCAAAGCTGCCCACAGGCTTACTTATCACCTTTCTCTCAGCATACTTAAGGAAAGATTTCTTTGAAATTCTAGTAAAAGCTGTTATTGCCCAGGGTCTCCACCCTGGGGCAATGAGGGGACTCTCCTGAGGGGTGCACTCCAGGATCAGTGAGCTCGTTTCCATGTGTTGCAGTCCTTTACAATCACACAGAAGCATCTAACCCACTAGATTTTTGCATATGCATCTTCCCTCAAACACATTGTGCTCCATGTCCACATGATCATCTCCTAGCATCCCTACAAAGATCAGGACCCATTTTCAGACAGGTTTCTCAAAAATGCAAAAAATTGCCTTTTAACATCCTAGCACCACCTCCCTCTCTCTGTGAGGCACAGCCTCTCACTCTGTCAGTTCTGACATGATTATTCAGAGTGCCTTTATTCATCCTCCAGAGATAACTGTCTGGCGTCTTCCAACCACCAATTTCTCACAGGGTCTGTATTTTTCTCCGATGAAAAGGAAATATTTTGGTATGTGCATCCAGCCTTGCTGCTCAGACAGTTTAATGAATACATCAATAAAGCAGCGACCAGAGAAGGAGAGGGAGGTGCACAGTCATTAGGATCCATCATTAGCATTTTGCACACCACCACAAGCTTTTGTACATGAGCAATTAATACAGCAATAAATACCACAATGAGCTGCAGGAACCTCATTGAGGCTGGGACGTGTAAACAGTGCCCTCCACTTAAAATAATTGTGAGAAGCATTTAAGAACCTTCACGGAAAGGAACAACTGAAGCTTCTGCTGCAGGCACAAAAATCCACCCCTAGACATGATGGAGAAACCCTCCACCATCTCAAAAAGGAGCCATCTGAGGGAGTCAGAACAAATGCTGTCCACAATCAGATACTGAAGCAAATATCTGAAGCATCCTTCCAGAGCCATATGCTCTCAGCCCACCTACGTGTAAATACTAGGTTTAGAGAAGTGTAAACAGGGAGTTGACTCCAGTCACTTTATCCCCAGACATGATCTAAAGCATCAGCTTGTTTGTTCTGGCTGCATAAAGAGGGACAGGTGATACCTGATGTGTTGGTACACAATTCACTTGCCAAGAATTTTTGAACACTCTTGAACGATGAGTAGGTTAAGTTTGTACAAGAAAAATGTTTCTTTCTGTATTTTTAACTAGGCATTACAAACTCTGGTGCTGGGTTTACTGTCCTGTAAGACCCTGGCTGGAGATAAGTGTGACAGTAATATGGGAATGTCCTGTATGGCCCGAGACAGGGCCTGGCTCTGCAGGATCCGTCCAATGTGGAGTCAGAATCCTCGCACTCATTTCAAACCTTTGCCCTTGGATGCAATTCTTCACCCATCCATCTGAAACACCTCACAAGGTTAAGCTTCCCCAAGGAAAGCACAGGCAGAGAGAGTCCTCTCCCACAGTTTGCTTGTACACACTGGTTACCAGCAACTTTGTTAATAACGCATTGCTCATGCAAATTAATTCGGCTTAGAGAAACAAGTCTTGATGATTATAAAACGCTGCAATCACAGTATTGCTTCCGGCCAGCTGAGAGTAAATTCATCAAGCATTTGTTATTTAAAGCTGCTGTGGTGATAAATGCTTGCCTTCATTTATGATTGTACACCAAGACAGAGAGAAAATGGAATACATAGAAATGACTGCATGATGGGAATCCCAACAGAAAGCACCCGAAACAAAGGCGGGGAGATGGAATCTCTCCCACGACCAGCTGGACGGTGCTGATACACAGCCACTCGTCCTCCTGTAACGAGGTTCTGTTAGAACAAAAGCGACAATAAACACCAGTTTTGCTCAGACAGAAATACTGAGTGTGCTCTTGTTGGCTGGATCTGATAAAAGCCTTATTATGCCAAGGTCAAGGACAGGGGTGCAGCGGTGTCTCTCCTGCCCAGCACTACACACACAGCAGCTGTTATGATTATGGATGCTCCCTCCATGTGTGCAGAGCATATAAAGAGGAGGATAAACTCCTCTGAGGTTTTGATAACAACCCTGCTGCTGCTGTGGACCTTTGCTCTGTATATGACATTACAGTAAAAACAAAAGGAAAATGAATCCAACAGTAAATACCCACAATTACACTGCACTAATTGCCTTAATGGGTTTATGTGGAGTCAACGTTTCAGGCAGTGCTGCCCATACAGAGCAAGTAATTAACTCCACTGGTATTCAGAGTAATGGCAATTAAATACAATGAGCTGTTCTACTAATGAATGTGGTGAAAGCAGTGCAAGGCAGGGAGAGTTAGTTGCAACTTTTAGTTGGATGAGCTCTGCCCAGCTGCCTCCTGGCAAGCAGCTGATGGCAAGTCGATCAAGCTGATGATCATGGCCAGTCCCGAGGGCATCTGAGGATGGGGGACTCCAGCAGACGGTCAGTGGCTGCTTTTCCACATTTGCTGTCAGGACTGACTTTGTCCTGCGGCAGCCACAGGGTATCTCCCCAGCAGGATGCTGGTAGCAGCAGCACTGCCTGTGGCTGATTGGCTTTGCGAGAGTCTTTCCAACAGAGGAGACAGTGACCGTGTCCTTGTGCAGCGTGGGCATCTACAGCATCCTGTAACAGGTCCCCTGGGCAGTGCTGTATAAATCCCACCTGCACTGGCCATGGGCAGGGAGGAAACACTCCTCTGGGCTGGGCTGGCATGTCAGAGAGTCCTGGTCCCAGGTGAGGGGAAAAAAGAAGATCTCAGGACAAGAGAAAGCAGAAAACTCTTGGACATAAAGCTCTTGGCAACCTGTGTTTGCCAGACCACTGTTGCCATTTATCCTAGGATAACATCTTAGAAAAAGGAGCTGAGTCCCCATCTACGGCTCTATAAGGAAATTATAAAGCAGCTATCTATTTTTTCATTAAAATTAAGTAATTGAATCTGTCCAGATTCATGTACTTTCCCCCCATGAGATATCCAGGAGGATTAAGTTTCAATTGACTTTCTAGACCTTGGTTATCATAGGAAGCTTTTAAAAAATCGGGACATTTGGCAATTTGAAATTCAAATAGATTTCAGTCAATATGTTTACTATTGCTAGACAGGCATCTTTATCCCCTGGGTGTTTAAAGCCTCAATAAGTAATTGGTCCTTTCATCTTTTATAGGCACAGAGTGAAGAGTTTATGGCTCATACACTGAATTGTCAATACAAAGGATCCTTGCACCAGTTTTAAATAACCCAGCTCCCAGCTCCATTAAATCCTGTTTAAAATTCCCCCCTCCCTCCACACGCCCCCAACCAGCCTTGAAGCACTTCTTCCCTCCCCTGATTTCAGTGGCATCCTTAAATGTAGCTCTGCTTCACTCACCGAGCCCAGACACAGGCAAAAAAGGGGGTGAACGTGAAGAATAAGAATCTGCCCCCAACAGACTGAAATTCCAAGGATTTCCAGGAAAATTCCTGTTATGCCTTTACCCATTAGGTCTGAAATTCAAAGCAGCCAATGCAACCTTACCCACAGATTTGTCTTTAGAGATAAGGATACAACAATGTCAGTTTTGCATCAGTATTTTCATATGAAGATTTCTTATGAAGCTACAGGTACATGAGCAGCGCTAAGCTGTTCTCAGATTTTCTGTTTTCCATGAAACTGTCGCATTTTCATCTTCTTTTGTGCTCCAATTTTTTTTTTTTTGCTGTAAATTAAAATACTTGAGATTAATTTTCAGATCTGACGCTGTGTTTCAATCAAGAAAGAAATCTGTCATTGAAATTGGACAACTCTTTTGTACATTGTGCACTATATACACATTCATACTAAGTGCAAGTATTAAGAAAATGTTTGGGTTTTTTTTCTGAAGAAAATTTAGTCATGTTAATTTCCAAGGAGCTCAGAACTGAAAGTAAGGTAACTTTCTTCAAAACAGGCATTGTCATAATGTGCTTTTCTTTCAACGAGCCAGGATTTTGCCAGGGGAGCTCTTTCTCTTGGCCAGTTTCCAATGAGGCAGGACACCAAAAAAAGCTGTTTTGGCCTGTGGAGCTCTGACTGTGTCACACACTGGCAGCACAGGTCTGAAGCAGCTCAGGTGTGCACTGAGTTGGTGTCAGCCGATGCGATTTGCAGGACAGATGCCACCTGTGCTGCTGCTGAGCCACACTCCCCCCTGTGCAGGAACCAGCGAGCTCACAGGAGCCTTTGTGCAAGGATGAGACTCCGAGCAGCACAGCCAACCTTCTGTATTTTCCTTTTTGAATATGGTACTGCCTGCCAGTTGAGGATGTGGAGGAAGCCTAGTATCAAAACTTGCATCTGAGTTTTCGGCTGTGAAGAGTTGTGGGATGTGCAGAGTTTGATTTAACTTTCTGTAATGATGGGAATATTTTCTCTTTTCTTCTTGTGATTTTTGTTCCTTTTTTTTGGGAGGTTTTAATTCAACCATCACAAACTGTCTTTTTCAGGGTAATTTTCTAATTCAGTCAGCTCCAAAAGGGTTTGGAAAGTCCACTTTCTTGAGGCCTTCAACCCAAAGGGCTGCCACGTGATTCTGGTCAGTCAATGCTGCTTCTGAACCACAGAGATTTTTCCCTGACTCAGTGCACAAGAAAATATTGAGCCTTTTCACAATGGATGTACTCCATTACCCTTGTCCTGGTGTCTCCAGAGATAATGAAAGAACAGAATCTGCAGTATTGAATGAGCACCTTCTCCCTCAGCTCAGCTCTCCATCCCCTCAGCTCCGTTTATCACTCGCCCTGTGGTCTGTAGGGTGGAGCAGCTGCAATACTGGATCAGCAAATATCCTGTGAGCACTCCTCAGAGTTGTGTTGCAACCTCTTATATTTAGTGGGTGTGCTCTCTGTGTGACATGGCGCATTTTGTCACTGTCTGGAGGTGACTGAGGGGGCTGGACATTTATGCTGAGGTCTGTAGCCAGAGGGGACAGCAGTGTGTAATCAAGGACAAACACAGGCAAACTGAATTGACCCACTTGCGCTACAGGAAATGGAGAGCCTTCCTGTCTATATATGTCAAAGCTGAAATTTCAGAGGCTCTGTCAAAGTTGACATTTCAGTCTTTTTATTTCCCACCATGTTAATACAACTGAAGGAAGTCTTCCCAGATTCAGATCAGAATCCTTCCCTGCTGTTAATTGTTCATTTTTATTGCACATGCTGTTATTGAATTTAATTAAACTTGGCCCACAAGCTTTGCATGTGCTATAATGAATAATAGTTAATAGTCCATTTCTCATTACTTTTCAGTCAAAGGATGCCTTAATGCTCTACAAAACATATTGCATGTAGGTAAGATTTCTTCACCCAGCTGTGAAAGAGTCATCTCATGATGCCTGCCAGCAAATCTTCAGCAGTGCAAAGAAACTCCCCCTCACCTCAGACCTGACTACGCAGGCACCAAGTGCACTGAAATGGCCCTCGACTGGGGATTAGTAGAGAGGCTCTACTGATTGATATCACAATCTGGCAAACTGCTTGCAAAAACAGATTTGTGTTCTGTGAATGGAGAAATAACTCAGTGTTACTTTTGCTTATCGGAATGGCAGCATGTCCTCTTGGCAATGAGAGATCAAATGCATCTACAAGTAGCAACTCTCTTATCCCCTTAGTCTGTAAAGCCAGTCAAAATCTGAGCCCAAGCTGATCAGGATGAAAAAAGCCTTCTCTTCAGTTAGTCATTTTTTCAGTCCATATTTGCTCAGCCCTCAGAGGAACGAATAGAATATAAAACAACTTCCAAACAACAGTCCTTGTATCAGCTAAAATATTACAACAAGACGCTTAGAAACTTTGCTAGAGAGTTTGCCAGCTGGTGGCCCCACTCTGGGGCTGTGGCAGCTCTTACCCTCTGCTTTCTGAGCAGCCACACTGTGTTTATCCTCACGGGATATCCTCCTGCTACTCGTGGTACGGCAATTCTGCATCAGCTTCCCGTGGCTTGGCATGAGAAACGTCTTCTCCTAGGATTAGACAAGGCAAAATTAATTAACAGATAAGGGTCCTCACAGTGGAGACTGATTTGCTTTCTTATCCAAAAAGCATTGCAGTTTAAAACCTGGAACTAAACAATTCACAGAAAACTGAAACTACTGGAGAAGCAGGCGCTTTCATCCTTTGAAGATTAGGAGGACCCTCACCTGCAATCGGGACTGCAAAATTCCCAGTCCGGCCTGGCCACTAATCTCTCCCTTTGCTGCGTTCCAAGGAGCACCAAGGGACATTTCCTTCCCCATCAGGAATGTGGAGAAGGCAATCACTGCCATTTGCATTTAATCAGATGTTTGTTCCCCATGATAGAAGAGCATGAAGACTACTTGGAAAGCACCAAAAAAGTGCTATTCCATTTCACTAATTAAACCCACCCTTCTGCTCTAAAATTGATGAATAACGACACAACTTGACTCATAATCCCTTTGTCTTCTATTATTTACTCTTTTTTAACAGTGATTTATGGGAAGGTAGTGCTTTCATTATTCTTGTTAATTACCTCTGTTCTCTACTTCAGCTTGTAGAATGTAATTGCCTGACACATAAATCTAGTCTTGCCACCTATGTTCGCACATCATTAATATTACTCCGGCCATTCCTATAAAATCTTTATAAAACATAATTATACACATGCCATTAAGTGCCATGTTGTGTTGAAGATGCACTGTGCCTTTTCTGAGGGTTAAACTGGTGTGTGTGTTAAACTTCCCTGTTTGTGCTATGTGTTTATGTTTCCCTAAAAGCCCAAACAACATTAATGGGTCAGTGGCTGGAGGTCCAGCTAACAGCCCTCCACAAGCCCAAGCCCTGCTAAGTGGCTGCTGACACTTCTGCAACAGGCAAGCAGAGGCAGCTCTGTGAAAATGAGAGCTCCTTCACTCCCCACCCCTGGAAACAAGAATTTCATTGGATTCAGCAATGATCACTAGGCAAGAGGGTAGCAGACAAATGCAGCAGCTACTCACTCGAGTGATTATCGAGTTTCTTTCTGTGTGCAGGTAATCCCCAAACAAATTTCTTTCATCCTCTCTGCGCCTGATGCTTTGAGTCACATGAACGGCGAATCACAGAGAGCAGACACCTTCCAGAGGAAGTTTTTTCTCCCATTGTAATTTTTTAGTATTGCTTATGATTATATGTAAGGAAAAATCTGTTAGAGGAGAAGAAATGCATTATCCCTAGTTTATTGCTGACGTGATATTAGCTCAGTGTTTGTCAGGTGACAAGTTTATACGCAGCACTTCATCTCTCCAACAAAACACTCGGCTACATGAACAGCAGTAATATCCCAGCTGAGCCTAGTGGAAAACATCTTTATTATCTCTCTCAACAACAAAACCAACCAAAAAACCTCGATTCATTTCTCGCAGATTCATCTACTGCATTATTACCTAAGTGTGCATTTGGAGGTACTGGATCAGCTAATGGAAGCCCTTCAGCCAACAACTATTATCAAGTGTATTTCCATTAACTTCCATTCCCCACAATCATAGAAAGGGCAGCCTATAAAACACTGCAATTGCATTTACAATTGTTAATTACTGTAAATTCAGTGTTTGAGATAAGAGCAGTTGCTCTCTCCAGGTTTTCTACCTGATGGATCGTGGCTATTACAGCTTCTAGTTGGATTTGCAGGGATGAGGTCCTGCCTGGGGGGCTTCTCCTGCCTTACAGCAGTGTGCAAGATCCAGATCAGCCCTTCCCAGCACTCCAGCCCTGTCAGGGCCAGGGCTCTGATAACTCAAACCATACTGCAGATCTGAGAGGCACGGGCCAAAGGGAAGCAACAGGGTGAAGCCTGATAAATGAAGTCAAGCCACTTTGTCTTTTTCTATTCTTTAGTCGGCTGCAAGGAAAAATATTTCCTGCCTGACCCCACCTGGGGTAAGGGCATTCTCAATAATGCATTTTGTCTGAGGAAAGCTTTGTAACTTGGTTACTTTGGGGGAGGGAGCATGGAAATGGGATAAGAAATATGAGTCTTTAAATCAATTTTGTAAATCTATGCCAGACTGGGGCAGGGAGCACAAAAGAGGTAAGTCAAAGGCCGTATTCACCACCAATGACACTTCCCAGAATTAGGCAGCTTAAGTTGTTGTTTTTTTTTTTTCCCCCCCAAGGAAACGTTTATTTCTTCAAATCAATTCTATCTGATATAAGCCATAGACCTGAACCAAGTCCTGGGACTTCGGAATGCAGAAGTACTGCAGGGGTACATGTGCCTTCTGGAGATTTCAGGCTCGAGAAGAGCAGATAAATTTCACTCCAGTCCTAATTTAAACTGCTAGAAGTGACTCTCCAGCCTAAAGCAGTAACACAATAGGGTCAACTATAAGGCATCCAGTCCCAGTTTAGGCTAGTTTTGCAGGAAAAGTTGACTGACTTGCTTCTTGGCAACCTGTTTTTCTCCATTTAGCCATCTGAGATGTCTGCTGAAAGCTAAAATTCTGCCCTGGTTGTTGAAGCCCTTCATTTGGGAAGTGTCTCCTGCCTCCTGACCTCCCCACAAACTCTGGTTTGGAGTACAAGTGTCCAATGTGGATGGTCAGCAAGGAAGGCTGTACCACCAGGGGCTCCTTACAGTCAGGCATGGAATATATTTTCATGCCAAGCAGGTCCCTCTGCAAGTGATTTAATTAAAACTTCTGAATTAATAAGCTTATCCTTCATTAGTAGTCAGAGTAATAAAAGCAGCATGGAACTTCTCTTTAATGAAACAAAACATACCTAAAAAGCAAAGAGGAACGTGAAGAAGCAGCTGTAACTCTGTGAGCTGCTCTTGCTGCTGTTGGTGCATCATTTCAATGACGATCAGGCAACTGCTGGGTGTGTTCTAGAGAGGGAAGAAAGACTGAACAAAGGAGTGTGTGTCAGAAAAAACAGAATCAGCTTTGGAAGTTAAAATCCAGAGGTGACAGGGGAACACTGAGATCTGGTACTGCTCAGTGTTCTCCTAAACCAAAGCACCTCAGGCATGCAGAGGTGATTGGTGCAAGGCTCCTAATCTTTGGCCAGGAGTGCAGTGGAGCAGATGAGCTAAAATCTCTTCTCCCTTTGTCTTTGTGAGGAAAAGTCATAAAACCAGGGAGATTCCCAGGCCTGGCAGATACTGAGACCAGACCACAACGTTGTGCATCAGGCTCATCTTTAATTCTGGATGCATCACGCACCACTTAATGCCTTTTGTCCTTTCTTAAAGTTTTCTGTTGTTTCATAGTTTTGCTTAAGTTTTACAATCTTCTGTTACAAACCCAACGTGACTGTATCTCCTGCACAGCTGGGGGCTCCTGAAGCTAGTTTTCTAAAGAAAATGTATTTTCTATCCATTGCCTCCACGAGCCTCCCTACTGAGAAGAGTTTATGCTTAGCTAAACTAAGGACATAATAAATGCAAAACAAAAGGAGGTAAAGTGAGGATTTAAAGACCTATATCAAATTTTATCACTGGAAGGTCTGGCAATGAACACGATCCTATTTTTTTTCTGTTTAGCTCATTTTAGAGTTCATTTTTCACAGAAACCTCCACATCCACCTAAGGGATATTTTTTGTTTTTATTTAAAGTACTTAAATGGGTGAACTGGTCAGACTCTAATTGTGTCTGAAAGGCTGCAGCTGACACACACTGGAGACTTAATTATGTAGTGTGTGGCTCCATCTGTCAGCTGCAATATCTTTTGTTACCAAGAATCAGGCTGCCATAGAAGATGACGTGACAGATTCAATTTACTTTCACAAGGAAAAGAGTTATCTGGGCATTTGAATGATGCTGGAAATGAGAACCACATTTACACTCCTTGTGTAGAAATTGAAATGCTATTTACAGCAGAGTTTGTCCAAAATATGAAGCTAAGATTGAATGGGTGGCAGTCAATGCGAAGCTGAAAACCAGGAAACAATTAATTAAAACATCATTAAATGGAGGATAGACTTACACAAAACTGCCTGAGTGAAGATGCACCCATACACAAGCAGAAAATTTCTGAAGAGTGCTTTTTTGTTAAATTACTGTAAACAGCAGTTGTGCTAAAATTCAAGCACTTCTACAGGAAATTTGAGAGCAAAATGCAAAGATAATGAAATTCCATTTGGGAGGGAGAGAGGATAAAGTTTTCCCCTAGAATAGAGATTTTTGACCTTTTTCAAGCTATTTACTATAAATGTTTTTCTAGGCTGATGCAGATTACTGTAAAACTCTTTAGACGTGATGGCTGTAAGGTTGTCTTTCCTTCTTGCCTTTGCAGACAACTCACAGATCACATAGTGAGGTACACATAATTGTTTCATAATTTTCCTTAATACACACCTCTCCCATTTCAGTTTGTGAAGCCCAAACAGACAAGACGGGAAGCAAAGCAACCAGTGGCAACATGATGGCATATTTACAAAGAGAAAATACAGAAGAGTGAAAAATATACTATGAGGGATTTTGTTATTTGCTCTAAAATGAAGCCTTGCTAATTAGGAAATGCTTTTCACAACTGATTTAATTTGAAATTGGAGACGACCTCCTTTCATTTGCTTATAGGCTGCTATATATTTCAACTGATGAACAACAACATTATTTTTAGCAAGCTATACATTCATCACAGAGCGATGCATCTGGCAGTCTAACCTGCCATTAAGTCAGTAGGCAATAAACAGTTTTGAAAAACTCCCCATATTTACCAGCTTTTGCCCAATTACCCCTAAAATTGTTATAATCTCAGTTTTAGGTGAAAAGCTTTTATTGAAAAATCTACTAGTTATCTTCCATAAACGTTAGTCATAAACAACACCACTAAATCATAAAAATATAACAGCTTGTGGTTAATCTGGAAACAGACTTGTATTCAGTTCTAAATGTTGTCTCATCCCAGCACCCGACAAGGACTGATAAATTGAATTAGCTTACTTAGTGTGAGGTTTGCTGTGAGCTTGCTTGTAAACCTCCCTGGAATTTCTATTTTAGCATCCTGGCAGAAGTGTGAAAATTCCAACTCCAAACCAGATTTTCTGAAAGTGGCACCAGTTTGTGAGATAGAGAATGCTCTGTCTGTACTCCCTTGAACACTCCTCTAACACCCATATTGGACCCTGTGTCTATGCAGGTTTTACCTCCCACAGGCCAAAGTGACCTGAGGCCAAGCAAGCCATGATTTCTCCATAAGCACATCCCGTGTCAAGCCCACCCTTCCTGATCCGACTGAACCTCTTACCCTCTCTGTATTTAGGATTTCAGTGTGAGCTACAGCCACGGAGAAAACATGAGACACGAGGAGGGATGGGGACAATGCTCTGGGCTGGTGACAGCTGCAGCTCAGAGCCAGGATGGGCAAAATCGTGACCTTAAGGACTCCACCAACCATATGTGGATGCATTTTCCATACTAATTTGTGTACTTTGCAACTACTAAAATACACCCCTTCCTCTGCAACAATTAATTCACATCCACTCCCTGTTTGACAGACTACAACCGGAGCTGAAGATGAGCAAGAACTAATACTGGTTAATGAGAATTCACTAAACACTGATTGGAATATTGCTCTCGTTTGCAGCCTAACTTGAGAGCTGCTGAAGGAATGAAGCAAATGTAACCCATAAAACCAGGGTACCAGTGCTGCTGGCTTAGGAAGGAATGGCTGAGGGGAGGATGCTGCTGGAGCAGCTGCAGAAATCCGCTCTCCAGGGGCCCCAGCAGGGCCGTGCCCAGAGGGCCAGGGCTCAGGGGGCTGCCCTGGGCTGCTCCCAGCTCCCTCCTGGCAGCCTCTGAGCTGTGCTGGGGATGAGCCATTCCCTGCAGAGATCTGCCAGCTGACAGAGCCAGCCTGTGGAACTAACACCTGCCAGCTGGCTGCAACACTGGGACGAAGGTGCTTTTATTTTATCTCTGTATTTATCTTCTCAAACACCTCCCCTCTGCAGCCTTGCTGGGAGAACCCTCCTAAGGAAGCCTCAGGGCTGGTGGGGACAGAGCAGTGGGAGATGCTGGAGGATCCCAGTGGGAAAAGTGGTACCTGCTCTGCAGACAGTTTTGTTTAGCAGCCACACAGGCACTTTAATACCTTCCGCATGCAGATAATGTTCCTCGCTTCCCAAATGCGCAAATCAAGCAGAAAAAGCCTCCAGACCTTCCAATTAAATCCCATCTAACTGACACCACAGGAGGCTTTTGACCATTGCAGAGAACTGAGATATGTTTCACTTCAGTAAAATGGGTAAATAGTTTCTGCAGCACACCAGAAAAATGTAGAAGACATGCAAACTTTAAACTGCCATTTGGCATTAAATACTTGTAAAAGCCTTTTTCCCTTAGATTAATATCTCGCGTTTATCTGCACTATACATTTTGGAGACATGGTGGAAATTGCTTATTTCTAATAAAATGTAGCAACAGTACCCTGAGGAAAAATTACTGTGTTATGAGATATTTTTCCCCTCTACCACAGCCAATTTAGTTTTCATTTAAAATTCAATAACTGCATCATACTCAGAATCTTCCATGACTGTCATAATGACTTTGAACAAAAAGTGTGCTGTAAACAAGGAGGATTAGAAAGACATTATTGAGGTAATTTCTCCCCAAGTTTCTCTCACACAGCCTGGGATGCAGAAAACGGATGCAACAGTTAGTGTGAATATGATTTAGAAATAGGCAGGAGAAAGTAAGCACTTTGTGCTGCAGACACTTTGGTTATAAAAGCATTACTGCCCCCATTTTATTTGAGATATATTTTACTGCTAGGTGGAAGGAAACACTTTGTTGTTTTCTCACTGAAATGTTGATGTAAGTGAAGAAGACAAACAGTATAATACTGTTAGGAAAATGCTGCCTGCTTGCTGTAACATCTTCTGTCCCCGTGTCTCTGTAAGGGGCTCTGGCAGCAGCGCTGGGATGGATCTGCTGGGCAGGGGCTGCTGCTCCAGACCCTCCATCCTGCACCCTGTCGCTCTGTCAGTAGCAACATTTCAGGAGAAAAGGCAGAAAAAAGAGCTTTCCCTTTTTCTCTTCGCGTGGTGAGTGGCTTGTGCAGTCCGCTTACATTTTCAGAACCTGCTCCTCCCTTCTCTCTCGGCGGCTGCACAACAAAAGACACCTGAGTAGCTGCCTTCTCCCCAAAGAAGGACTGAGTGCTCTTATTTAACAGAAGCATGCAAAGTCAATTAAAAAAATTCTGGTCAGATTCTTTGCCTTTGACTAATCTAATCAATGGATTTTAAAATGCTGATAGCAAATTTCTAGGGCTTGCCAGGTAATTAAACCAGAGGAGGTCTCTGTAGGCCAAACCCTGATCACATTTACACCAGACAGTCTTACTAGTGTTCTACACACACAGGATCATGTTAACACCATTGACTTTATCCCCTTTTCATTCATCAGCATTTATATCCCAGGCACTGGTAGGCCACCTGCAAGCAGAGATAGCTTTTTACATAGCTATGGCACAGATGTCTTCGAAAAGTTCAAATCTTTGGAAAAATGGTCTATGAAGAGCAAACAGAATTTTCAAAACGTAAAGCAAACTCCCGTAAGCCAGCAAGAAAGTCCTGCTGTGTTCTCTGACACACACAGGGTAAGAACCAGTCTCTCACTGCACAGGACTGGCCTCAAAAAATAATCTATTACATGTATTTTCCATGTCTCTGTGGTGGGGTGGTCTCTACCAGTCACAAAGAATTGGGTCTTCTGGTTCACTCTCTGATCAGTGAAGTGCTGGATCTGTTATTTGCTATAAACACTTGGCCCTAGTCCTCAGTTTTCAGGAAGGTAAGAAACAAAAGGATGGATTCTGCTTCATCCTCATGCCATGCTTTTGTGCAAGAGGAAAACAATTGTGTGAGTACTTTCCTACAGCCTGGCCACGCCACGCCGATTCAACAGTTGTTATTATGAGATAAAAGGATGCTGTTCAGTCCGATTAATCAAACCTCCTTATGCTTGCCAAAGCCTAATTATTCTTTGATCTACATTAATGACTTCAGAAAGCATAGCACACCTGGTGGGAGTTCTCAATGGGGAGCATTTTAGACTAAAAGGAAAACTCCTCCCTGTGTCACAAAAACCTAATTTGCTTATATTAGTGGAATCAATTGTTTTATACAGAACTGTGTCTCCCACAGGTACTGTTGGTTGTGTCGAAAGAAAATGCAGGCAGCTTTTACTTTTAATTTTATCAAAATGCTATTGTTTGACAAATAGCAAACTCCATCTCAGGGTGACTTGAAAAACCTCATTGTTATCACAAAATGTGGC
This sequence comes from Callaeas wilsoni, assembly GCA_013398955.1. NCBI lineage: Eukaryota > Metazoa > Chordata > Aves > Passeriformes > Callaeidae > Callaeas > Callaeas wilsoni. The sequence continues at coordinate 30,052 of VWPU01018385.1, read as the reverse complement.
TATCTGCAGCTTTTTATTGAACAGCCTGGCTGTAATTCATGTGAGCACAGAAGCCTTATCTCATGGTTTCTGCATTCTCTGCGAGATGAGTGAGTGGCTCATACCCCAATTTAGAACTCAGCAAGAGATTAATTTACAACCCAGATCCAGAAGCATTCACATGGATAAGGATGACACAGCATCACTAAAGGAAAAAAAAAATAGTTTCTGAATAAAGCAATTCACCCCAGCTCTACTCGATTTAAAAAAATCCCAACATTGAGACAACTAAAGTGTTGGAAGCATAAGGTCTGTGCTTGTGCACTGGGAATTTACTGCATCAAATGATTCTTTATGATCATCAAACAGGGTAAACAGAAAAACCTAAACATGACAGAATTTTCTCTAGAAAATCTACCTGGAACTGCATCAATTTCTAACAGAAATTTTAAGACTGGCATAAGTGACGGACAAACAAAGAGGTGTATGTGAGCACCACAGACAATAACAGAACAAAGGCTTAAAGAACAGCATTTGCAACCAGAACGAGTTGTGGTAACCTGATAATGCCCACAGGATCTTGTTTTGATCTCTTTCATGGAGCTGAGGATAATCTTGGGAAGAAGATATCCTTTGCATTACAAGGAATATATACTCAAATCCCAAAGCCAGGAATACAATCTCCTGAACATTTGTGGATGAGACCACACTGACAACCCTCCACGTTTCGAGAAGCTGATATTCCTTACTGAAAAATTTAACAAAGGAAACGAAGAACAAAGTTTTTATGTCAGAAGGAAGTGCATGGGAACAGGTGTTGTCTATGCAGAACTCAGAGGAAGCAGAGAAACAAACAATCTGGTGTTTCTGCGGCTACATGAATATTTGAGAGGCCTGGAATAAATTAGTGCTGGAGTTTTGCAACAAAATGACAGGCAGGGTTTGTGTTTGCCAGATAATCTTGGAACGTATCAGTTTCACAGCATCACACAGAGAAGAGAAGAAAATCTGCGTGCTACTAACTGCTGGCCAAGCCAGAACATATCGCCCAAGGTTCCTGGACTTTATTTTAGGCCCTTTGAATTTTAATGCCCCGGGCACAACCTGTTCAGGGTAGCCATGGGCCACGCTCTGCGGCTGTGTGGCTGCACACGGCCGGGAGAAAACACAGCATCTGGAAGAGGTGTTTGTTATAAACCAACATTTTCCATCCCCAGCTGTGGGAGTAAACAGACTTCACACGATCCAATACCAACCCAGTAGAACCCACTTTATTGCCCCCAAGCACCCTTATTATACACTGCACTCCCCCCGTCCAGGCGTCCACACATTACATGATTGGCAAAGCAATATACACACATAAAACATGTAATGATTTAATTGGATCTCTGGCTCTGTTTGCCCGGCTACCGAGCACCTATTCACACAAATCATCAGACAGTTTTCTATCTTTGTTTATGTTTTTCTTTGGCTGCTGTCCCTCTGTCCTTGAAGCATCAGCATTCTCTCGCTGTGTACATTTTCTACGTGCTCTGTTCATTTGTCCTTATGGCTGGTGCACCATGTGTCCATTTTCTTGCAAAAACTCTGTCTCCACACCCAGCCCTCTAAGTACCTGCCATGGCACGGAACAGCCACGAGTCTCACCCTGCCAGCCACTTCAGGGGACCAGGGCTTTTGCTGATATCCCCTAGCAGTGGGACTGTACTTGGAAGAACACACATTCCTGCCCTGTTATGTTTGCTTTGTACTGTCATTTTCTCCCCATCAAGAAACAATCTCAATTATACTTTTCTCTGCTCCAGGCAGAACTAATCAGCAGGCAACTCCCTCCGTAAGCCCAGCCGCTTCAAACACCTCCTCACACACGCAGGTATCTCAAATAAGAAGTGCTACTTCTATACCCCTCCAGGGGTGCAGGCACAGTCATTAATCTTTCTTTCATCTCACAGAATGCTAATAAAACAATCACCTCCCTATCCCTGAATTGGGTAGGTCCTAATTAACATGCTAATTGGGCAGATCTTCCCTAATGACTCCCAAACCTCAGCAGTAATATGTTATTTAGACAGAAAAGAGTTATCTAAAAGATAGGTAGAATTAAAAAACTGGGGAGACAGAGCATAGTTTGGATAGGCAAAATACTGAAACGGACATTTCTGCTGTGAGAATTAAAATTCTCCACCTGTCTATGCTACAGATCACAGATCCAGCACCTTGCAACGTTCAGAGCTAGAATTATTTTGAAGGTAATATACAGCTACAATAAAGAATATTATTCATGCAGAGAGAAAAACCATATGAGTAACAATGACATTTTCAAATATATTATTAAATATATTCATTTTAATATCTAAATAAATATGGCTTCTATTATCTGACACATAAATGTACAAGTTTTTTTGCAAACCCAGCAGTGCCAGCAGCTCTGGCACTTTGTATTCATGAGCAACTTCAAGGGGATAGTTCAAGTCTTAATGGAATTAGTCCACTGGGGCTGGTATTGTGTTTATGCAGTTAGAGGCTCAATATAATCAAATTTCTCAAAGACAGTATTTGCTCTTTTCAGAAAATAGGACTCAATAATAATTTAAATCCTCCGTTAAGCTAAAATGAAAATATTGGCAGGTGCCATAAAAGTCATTGTTCTGAAGTTTTCTTTCATGCACATCTCATAGGTAAAAGCAGAGTTCTTCTAGTAAGAAATTAGGTCTGAATCTTATAAAAGAAAACCTTTGATGTGTGTTGCCTGAAACATCCACTGCAGGAGTCCCTGCAAATCCGGCCTTGCCCTGCTGCAGCTGTGCACATGCAGCTCCAGCAAACACCGAAATGCTCTGAAAAGCAGCATTTCTGTACATCCCACACGTGCAGCCAGGACAGCGTCACACCCCAGGCTTGAGGCAGGGAGGACAAACTCTGTGTGTCAGGACCACACTGCAGCAGCTCACCCTGGTCTGGGCAACTGAGACAAACCTGAAACCTGGGCCCTAAACTGGAAAACCTCAGAGGGAAAAGAGAATTTTTTTTCCCTTCCTATTTTGGAGCACCAAAAAAAGAGAAATAGTGGCACTGGGACATCATTGTATTATTTTGTAAAACTTTCTGGATTTTAGTGCCATTAAAAAAGCCATGAAAAGTAGTCAAAACATTTCACTGAGATGTTTTGTTTTCTCATGCAGAACAGTTTTTCATTAAAAGGTTTTTTTACAAACTGCCAAAAGCTAAAATAAAATATTTTTGTCCTGAGTTCTGCTATACATTCCAGTTTTGGGTTTTATGACCCTTGTTCATAAAACCAACATTCTTTTCTCTCCCCCCTCCGCATTTTACAATGTCTACAAGTAAAAATAATATTTCCAACTATTCATATATTTTTCCTGCATATGAGATAAGGACAGGCAATGTAATTGTCATTACCCATGGCCGTGACAGACCGTGAAAAAATGGGTACAGTTGAGCTTTTAAGAGTTCAGGCCCTATTTTTCATCATTGCAAATCTCCTCTCACTTCTGAAGGCCCCATTTGATAAAGAATTTGGTGGTTTCATTTACTGGCAGCTGCAGTACAAATAGTGGCTTTAGATGTATCATCAAAAGTCCTGTTAGGGGGTCAACACCCTGCTCCACTGAAGTCAGCAAAGCATTGATTTAAGCAAAGCCCCTGAGCCCCTCTGGCACCACACTGCTGCTCTTGCCTTCACATGAGGCAGTTTATAACATAATTTAGATAAAATACAGAACAAGAGGCATCGGTCTGAGCAGATAAGACAGCCTAAGTAATATAAAACATAGCCTGAAAGAGATCTATGCCTTTTTTATGTATGCAGTGCTGAAGTGCACGGGGTCACAAAGACAAGCCACTGTTCGCATCCATTGTTTTGAACAATATCAGGTGTTTTTTTAGGAGCTGTTGACGGAAAACAACATTACAATGAAATTCCTGCAGCGTGTCTGGGTTTCTTGTTGGTGTTGTTATGTGGCATCAGAGGGCTGGAGAGTCCTTGGGTCAAAACTGCTGCAGGCTTTCATTTCACAGCAAGGTCTTATGGAACATTCTCATCTCTGCCTGATCAATGTGTACTTCTGAGCACGCAGAACTCTTTTACAGCACCATTCAAAAGCACCTGCTTATGGTGTCCTCATTCATCAACAGATCAGGGGCCTGCCACTGATGGCAGTCCTGGACGGTATTCACAAAAAATGGGTCTCCTGCCTGGATGAATTTCTAAAGCTGACTCATGCCCACCCAGGCATCAGACACGGGATATTTTGCCACGTGACTGGATAGGAACAAGGGGCAGCTTTGTACCTGTATTTATTTATCTGTAAATACCTGTAACTGCATAGATATGCTGTTCTTTCTGCTACAGAACCTCTTAGGAAGAGAACATTAATATTTCTGTGCACCACACCATGGCAATGCACTGCAAAAGCTGGGCTTGAAGGAAAGGCAGTCATGGAAAAAGGCTCTCAGACAGAGGCTTAAAAGTAATGTAGCCAAAGAGCTTTAGGGTGAGGTATCTTGCAGGGTGTGTTTTTCTGACAGAAACACATTTCTCTCAGGTGTATCCACAACTTCTGCACGCTCACATCATGGTTCAGTGATAGAATTTATCCATCTTAGACCAAACCTGCTGCAGCTGTTAGACACAGAGCACTGACCCACTATGAATTTGCTCTGCTGATTCAAATTTTTTAGAGAAAGAGTTGACAGGTTCAGTTTTCACTGTCAGGATCGTGTACCAGCTGTCTGAAACACTTTAACATTTTCTGAGATCCCATCTCATCTTCAGCTACCAGAAAATAAACATAAGCTCCTTATTTTACTTTTTCCCTAATTCACTAGAGGTACAATTGCGGATCCATGCTTGAACTGGTTCAAGTCCATGTGGCTAGATGGTCCCATAAGAGCATGAATTTGGGACAAAGACTAGAGAATAACCCCCTCAGCCTTTGCTGGAACAGTTCCAGGACGTGTTGCCCCAGGGCAAAGCCTCTGGTCTAAGCAGGGGGCAGACAAGTTCTCAAGGTGGCAGAAAAAGCCATGTTTGAGGTGTGGAGCCAAAATCATGGAGAACAGATCTGACCTGAAAACCAAAGCTGCTGCAGGCTTTGCTAAGGTTGGACCAGTTACATAAATACCCTTCAGGTAATGTGGACTGTGAAGTATTTGAAAGGCTCTTTTTGAAAACATATCCTTTGCTCATTGTTTCAGAATTGCTTTTCTCCCTTTTGTCTTCTTTTGGTGTTTTTCAGAAACCAGCTTTAACAGAAAGAACTTTCAGCTGCCTGGAAAGAACAAAACAAAGAGAGGAAACTTTTGATTTATAACCCTTCCTAAACAACAAAAAACTCGTGTAAAACATCCCCTGATGAGACCTGGGTCATGATGCCACCCCTGCTCAACTGAAGGTGAAATGGTTCTAGGTGAGGTCAAAGAGAGCTCAAAAGAGAAAAGACTGTTGAGCCAGCTGAGGGTCTAACCTTGGTCCTTTTGAGATGACCTGTTTATTGAAGTTGCTGTGTGGAGTGTAATAGATCAGTGGGTTTTGAAAACTCACTAAGGATGTGTGGGCTGAAAGCATTAAGGCTATGTAAATGGAAATTTTCTTTCTAAAGAGTGAAATATGCAGATTTTGCTCATTGCTTCCACATAAGCGAGTGACCAAATGAAGAGAAAAGTGATCAAGAAAAATGTATGCATAATAAAAATGTGTACATGCTTCATCTAAAATTCATTGCCTCCAAAGCCTCACCATATAATTACTTAATCTTGAGCAGCTGCATGCACAATAAAATTTGCTTGCACTAGGTCTGAACAGAATTAATTTTTCCTGAGGATTGTAACATAACCAATACCCTCCAACTGTTCAGCAAGTGGCAACTGAAAACACCACTGAAGTAACTTGAATTAAAAAGAACCTACTCAAACCAGATTGATTCTGAGGTGACATTTGCTGGGTTTAATCATGTACTTCATTGTATAGCAGCAAGAGCCTGAAAACAGAGCTACTGCACACAAAAGTTTATTAATGAATCAAATCTGATCCCTGCATTGCTCTGCTCAACAAACATGAGAGGCTTTATGCCACAGCTGAAATATTTCATTCCTGCTGTGAGCTCAGGAAATTTGGGCCCCAGGCAGGAGATTTTAGACATTGTGCCTATTGCCATGTCTTAGTTTCCTCAGGTTCCCAGAACCTCTGCAGGTAGGTCAAAGGGCTGGGGTCTCAGGAAGGGTTTGGGGGCATCGTGCCTCAGTGTGGAAGGAGAGGCAGAGCCTCAGTAATCTTTTTGGAGCAGAACTTGAAAGGAAAGATTCACTCCACCCTGTCCTTTCAGTAAAATCACTCCTCTGCTGACAGCAGGATTTGTTTCAATGTGGCTCATTTTAAAAATATCTGTTCCCATCAAATTCCCTTGAATAATGTTTATTACAGGGTCACCTGCCTTGAAACGGGAGCTGCAGGCAGTGCAGTGGCCAGACTGCTGTCCTGGAGCACTGCTGTCCCCTAAGCTGTGTCCTCAGCAGCCCTCCTGCCATGCTGCTGCTGTAAGGAATTCCCAGGCAATTATTCCGACACTCCTCTGCTTGCTGCCTGTCCAAACCAACAGAAAGCGCCTGACTTGGTTACCCTGGAGTNATATCTGTTCCCATCAAATTCCCTTGAATAATGTTTATTACAGGGTCACCTGCCTTGAAACGGGAGCTGCAGGCAGTGCAGTGGCCAGACTGCTGTCCTGGAGCACTGCTGTCCCCTAAGCTGTGTCCTCAGCAGCCCTCCTGCCATGCTGCTGCTGTAAGGAATTCCCAGGCAATTATTCCGACACTCCTCTGCTTGCTGCCTGTCCAAACCAACAGAAAGTGCCTGACTTGGTTACCCAACAGAAGGTCTCCCAGTGACTGCACCAGACACCAGGCAAGTGTACGAAAATGCGAAGTCCCCAGTCTCGTGAATTTATGAGTTTAAATCCGTGAATTTAAAAATTTAAAATTTTGTGACAATTTGACAAATGTCGCTGTTTACTCCAGTAAGAGGAGCTGCTCGCCAACGATTCAGCTCCCACAGCGAACAAGGAGCTGAGGGATGTTCTGAATTTACAATGGATAGCTCTGTCCCTTGCAGCACCAGGCTGCCCACTTCTCAGCTATGAAATAAAAGAAGTTTTACACTAATCACAGGGCCAAAACCTGCCTTTCCCCCCCCAAAACCCAAATGAGTTCCAAATGCTTGGGATGACAGCTGATGACGGCCATAGCCAGACTAGGAGGCTACTGGCCCATGTAGTTTTGTAATTAAGCTAGGTTTGCAAAGTTTTTATTTTGGAGAAAAAACCCATCAGGATCTCTTATAATTGGAAATGAAACTAAATGAATGCCACTGCCTTTATTCTGGCAGCTGAATTCCAGTAATGCTTAGCAATTGCCGTGTTTGTAATGTAAATTTACTACTGTCACTGCACTGAAATAGATTTCTCCTTTTTCCCCTACTCATCAAAGTAAAAAATTTGCTCCAGCTGCTGCTGATCAAGAACTTGGAGAACATTACCCAGACTATTAGTATTCAGCACACACTGCCAGGTGCACAAAGAATTCACTAGCATCTTTCTCAACCCAGTTAATTGAATCATGGCTTGATTAGGTTCAACAGACAGTACAAAATATTTTCCAAGTTTGAAAAGCTTGACCTACCTTGGATGAGTAAAGAGCGATAAGGGACACCTCCACAAGAAAAATCAGCTTTGGCTGTCTCATCCGAATCCATGTTCAATTTTGTGAGCACTCTGGTTTTAATTTGCTTCCTTCTTCCTATTTCTGTTAGTGCTGGAAGACAAATGAGCTACCAGGTACCACAAAAGGTCAAAAGACAGAGCAAGAGAAATTTTAGCATAACTGGATTTTCTCATCCGTTGCATGATTCTACTGCACACAGATGGGATTTCTGCTCTGGTTGTGCTCTCACACATGACTGCCACAGCTCCATTTGATGGAGGAGGAGGGGATGCTGAGGAAGGTTTGGGCTGTGGTGCACCACGGGTCCATCCAGCTGGGTGTTCTTCCTCCCCCAGCAGCCATCAGAGAGCACCACTCCCCCAGGCTGCAGTGTCTCAGCCTACAAAACAATGCTGTGCTTTAGAATAAGAAGCACAGGTACCCCCAAAGACAGGGAGAGGGGCTGGTTTGCCTGCTGAATTCATCTGGAAAGGAAGCAACTGCAAGGGAGAAGAGGGAATGCTACAGGTGAGAGGACCTTCGCTGCTGTGCAGAAATGCCACACCTTTTCTTGATGGAAACCCCCTTTTTTATGAGAACAGAGAGTCCCTGTGCTCCTAATTGTCCAAAGGGTTCGTGTATTTGCTAGAAGAACCATGGAAATCAGCTAGAACAGTGGCTGTGCCAGATGAACACACTCTACTGCTGTGTCTCCTGCTTCTCTCTTGCCTCAGCTGACAATTCCCAAACTCCCCCTCTGCCGTGCTGGGGTGACCCAGAGCATCCCTCCCAGCCCAAATCTTGGAATGCAGTCCCATCTCCAGCACACCTGCAGCAGCACCGAGCCAGGGAATGGGGAATTGCAGAATCCTTGCAGTCTTAGCCAAATCTGGGGTGTTTGGGAAGCGTTGCCTGGAAAAGAGCAGAAAGTACAAGGGGACAGAGCAGGGCTGCGCTGTCAGCACCACAGCACTGACAGCTTTCCAAATTCTTGGTGACCTGGCACGTAACCATCGGGAGGAAGGCACCTGGAGGCCCGTGGAAGGTTGGCTTTGGGCCAACACGTGCATTTACTGCCTGGCTTTGTGCTCAGATCTGACCCTTCAGCCCTATCCTCACTGCGCATTTTCCCACCTGTCATCTCCCTGCCCCTTTTCTGGATTGCAGCAGGACGAGGTTCACAGTGGCTGTAAATCACAACACACCCCCAGCAGAACTCACAGGGCTCTGCACAACCAATCTCTCATTCAGAAAGGCCCAGAGGTTTCATTATTTTGTAAAATATTAGGCATTACCTAGCAGGGATGAATTTGACTGATTCTGACAGGGTTGAAGTTCCATTCATTAGCGTCTGTATAATATTTTCAATTTCCTTGTTTATTGAAAATTAGGGTTTCCTAAATATTCACCCAGGGTACTTTTTAAATAGACATCAGCCTCAAATAATTGTCAATCCACTCGAACTCTATTTAATAAGCTCTGGAGTAGAGCTTTCTCTTCCAAATCAGGTTCTGTTTTGGGCAAACTTCAGTGAAGAACAGGACAGCTCTTAGCATCTAGCTTTGTTGTGTTAACTGCCATGTGGAAAAAGAAAAGGCCCATCCCCTAAAAAACAAAATACAAATCAAGAATTAAGAGCTTTCAGCTGCATTCAGTTGTCAAACAGGCTCTGGAGTATTAACAGATGGAAACAGTACATAAACACAGAAAGAGAAGAGTGATGATGCAGAGTTAAGCATCAGATTCTGAATTAAATCCTGGTTTTAGGTGCTTGACAGAGGTGTGCTTTATTACAGCATGACTCTCGCCTGCACAGATACAGTTCAGGGGCTGTCAGCATTTTCCAGTCTAAGTCTGTTTTCCAGAGGGGGAAGGAGGCTGGGCTGTAACCCAGCTGTAACCATCCTTTCCAGTCACTGGTTTGGCACACAAGGTCTCCTCTGGGACACAGCAGTGTTTGTTCCGCTGATTATTTTTCCAACTGGTTTGACTTTTTTTATTTTAAAGGAGAGTTTGAAAGGAGAAGTATGTGCAGGTCAAGTTTTCCACAATTTCAGATAACTTTTTATGGCATGAGATATTTTGCTTTTTAGCAAAAAACCCTTAGTTTTTTAGTAAGAACAGAACATGGATGAGATGCTAAATACTGAAAATTGAGAATATGCCCCTTCAGGTAATTGATTCTAACTCCTCCCAGAAGAGACCTTTAGGTGGCAGGCTACAAATTAGGGACTAATAAATAAGAGACTTACAAATAAGGACTGATTTGGATTCCTTCAGATACCTGTTTGGTTTGGATCACTGTTGACTTGAAGTCAGACATCTTTGCAAAGAGCTCACTTGCTTTCACTGTTTTTCAGGCAGGCTGGAAGCAAGGCAGTAAATAAATATAAAGCTTCTATCAGCAACATTACTCTTGCAAATTTTTGAAATGAATGTGGCAATTGGAAATTGTTAAAAATTGATAAACACATGTGAATGAAAAGGAACTGCTGTGAGGCAATTTAAACAGAGAAACAGTGGAACAAAGAAAAAGCAGCAATAGAAATATTTTTGGCACATAAGCAAGTTTTTTTCTTAAAAAGTGTTTTCATATACAAAACCAGAAGATATGGGAAAAAGAAAGTTGGAAAATATTTGCAGCAGGGACATGTAAGATTCATCCAGCCATTTCTCTGTAATCAGAAGAGAAGGGATGAGTATTAATTTAGCACTAGCAGGGAACTGGTTTTAACTCCATCAGTTATGCTTATGCTGAACTTGGAAGCAGTTTTGATGGAAGACTTTAGCTTGAATTATCAGCAACCTCAGAATAAGAGCTCTGATCCTGCCACATCTGGGAGTGTGCCTGAGTGAGAGCTGTACAAAAACATCCAGATAAAGAAGCTGTTCTGCAGAGAGTCCTTATTTATGACAGCTTGCCCTCACAATCAGAAGTTGCAGCCAAAAAACTGGCATGTCAAACTCTAGGGTATCTAAAGATCATAGTAAAATAAGATAATTAATAGTTAAGATAATGAATAAAACTTTTTAAACACATGAGATTAAATTAGGTATAAGGATTTAAAGAAAACTCTGCTGGCTACAGTACAGAGTGATCTTAAAAAGAAACATCTGTCCTAACTGTGAATTCAGAATATTGGTGAGAAATTGGCACTAAGCTTACATCACAAATTTGGCATGTAGAGACAAAAGAAAGACAGAGAGGACACAGCTGAAGGGAAAACGGAACCATCCCTGTCACCTGCAGTTATAGAAGTCAGGCCAGAGTTCGATTTCCCAAATACTTGTGGCAAGGTCCTTAGGCCACCTGTGGGAAGCGGCTTGGAGCAGTCTGAACCTTCAGCAAATGATGTTGTGCATCATGAAACCCTGGAGGGTCCTTCTGTAGACACTGGTGTGTGTGGGGAGATCCATTTCACCGTGGTTCTCCTCAGAGGACTGTGGTCGAAGGACCCCAGACTGTAGGCAGATGGATATTCATTTCTTCTTAAAAGTTGGAGGTTTACAAACACTTTGCAGCCCTTCTGGGTAGGTGTCATTTTTCATCTTCTTTGACTGTTGTGAGGTCCTACAATATTTACAGCAGCTCTGCAATATCTCAGTAAGTTATCCAAGATCCAGCAAGTTTCTCCATCTGTCATGCTTTATGTATCCAGAAGGAGTCTCCTAAATAAAAGACACTCTTGAATTTCTCTGCTCAAACCACCCTGACTTAAATATCAAACACACCCTTCAGAAATGGCACAAAACCACTTGTTTACACTTGTAAGGATGTATTTATGCCAGAAGTTACTTTGGACTCTGATTCCATATGTGATTGCGCTCATCCTTTAACAACATTTTCAGACTTTTGATTGAATTTGTTTAATCCATTTAGAAGAGAGTTTTACCCAGAAATGGCACTCCTCTTCCAAAATAAGAAAAAACAACTCACAGAGCCAATTAGGAGCCAATTATGACTTGACATTTAAACTTTGCATCTTATTCTACACCTTCTTAAGAACAAATCTTGGTTCACCTCTTTCTCCTTCCCTTACAGCCGTCCCTCACCCAAGGCCATTTGGGAGGGATAATTCAATGAGGGGTGAGACAACATTTGCCTGAATAAAGACACTGTTTGAGCCTGCTGCAGGTGCCCACGGAGAGCTTTCATCCCACCCCCTCTCTCCTGTGCTGCCACAGCTCCTCCATCAGATGCTGTCACTTTGCTGAGGCACACGAAGCTGGAGCCATCTGCTTGCTTCAATTAATTACAACTTGCTCCTGAGATTTCTGCTGGGACTCTCCTTCTGCAGGCGTGCTGGAATGAGACCTGCAAGCATGAGGGGAATTGACCACGCTGTCCCACCTTTTAAAGGAGAATAAAAAGAGGTGCCCTTCCTAAATAAGAAAAATGTATTGTTTCAGCTCCCTCACAAGTAGCTGGAGATGTCTTTCTCTGCAAATGACTTTACCACTTGCACAAATAAGGCTGGGAAAGGCTGCAGTGTCAAGAACAGTTGAATTTCCAGCTACTTGCTCTTTAATAAATAATGACAGGCTGCACTTGGAGTTCAGCAAAGAAACTCCATTGCCTTTCTCCTGCCAGGACATCTAATGCATAATTACAGGATTGGACACAAAGTTTCCTGACACAGCAAGGTTAGTGCAGTCATGCACTTGAGAAGACGACCCAGTGAAATTCAGGGTCGGCAGCTGACAAGTATTAAACTGCTCAGGTGTTATGCACTTGGGTTGTGAGCTGCTCCATTTGCCTGCTTCCTGGAGATGTGTTATGGGCAAACTGGCCACAAACACAGTGACTTTGGGGGCTCATTGTAAAAGAGAAATGTTCATAACTCTGAGGGAGATTTTTCTAAATACCTAAATTGAACAATAGTAATATAATTTGTCAATATTGAAGCAAAACTTCTGGCTCACAGCCTGAGAAATACCATGATATCTCTTATTTGCCCTTTCCTCCCAAATACACAATTAAGGAAGGTCGTGAAACAAAAAAACCCCTCACCCTTACATGAATGCTCATGTAAGCATATGATGTTACAGTTTCTATCACAAAAATATCGAGTCCTCTGCCTAATTATTTCCAAGTCATTCAAATAAAATTTCCATCGTCTTCCACTCCATCTGACCTGCTCTGTGATCAGATCCTGGAGCATCATCACCTTCCTACCTGCCTTATGACCTGCTCCGAGCACAGCTTGGTATTGCAGCATAAAGAACCAACCAGAATTTTGCTGGATTATTCCCAAATTCACTAAAACCTCCTTCTCATCAGCTGCAATGTGAGGCTAAACAGTAAACAGGAGGCTGAATCTAAGTGCTTTGGTGTTGCTTAGAGTCAGCCAGCCAACAGCTCCTTAGGGTTCCTAACAGATTCACCCTTCTTTCCCAGGAGAATTCAGTGCACTTGTTCATCTTAGACTGGCATCTGCTGGCTCATCCCAAATACAAAGAGAAATCTAAAAGGCAAATCGAGTTTGCAAAGCATTTCAGATTTGTGGGTCTCGCTGGTTTCCAGTCCCTGCCACAGAAGAAATGAGTTACAATGCCCTGTGCTCGAGGGGAGCACTGGGGTTGCAAGGTGAAGTGAGAGCAGCTTTATTAGCAGCTCTGCTGCTGGCAGGAAAAGCCCCAGTGTCTCTCTCAGTTTAGTCTGCATGGGATAAGAAACTAGAATGGAAATCAGTGCAACCTGCTCCTTTCACACTGCCTTTGAGAGAGCCAGAGCCTCCTCCACCAGCAAAACCTGGGAACTGTTGCTCTGAAATGCAGAGTTAGGAAATGTGGAAACTTCTGAGGAGGACTGACACAGTTTATTCATTTCTGCCTTTTGTTCAAAATATGTACAGGCATCTGCAGTCTAAAGGGTCATAAAAGTCACTGATCAAGTGCCACTTTAAGAGATCAACTGCAAATAAAGGAACATATATCGAGCTGTTAAAATGATGCAGCCCATAAATGCCAGGAAAGAGTGACTGTTTATAGGAGCTGTACATCTGCTACTTCTCCCTCTCCTTCCTATCCTTTCTGGGTGCCCTTCAGAGGGTTCCTTCTTGCGAAAAAAGGAAGGGGGGAAGGGGGGAAAAGATGTGGATGAAGAGCCTTAAATCAGAAACACAGGTTGTGAACTCCTTTTTTGCTAGAGAACTGTGAGTCTGAGCTCACTAGCCTGGAACCTGCCTTCTCTCTCCCACTCCCAGCAGCAAATGAAGGAGAAGCCAGGCTGCAGCGTTAGCATGTTAAAGTCCCTTCTTAATCTAGTCTTGCCAAGCAGCTGATTTTGGGTGAATTTGCTGACAGCTCTGTAAACCTTTCTAGACTAATCTCTGCCAGTGACTGACATTCACAAGGGTTAGATGGTCAGATTACAACCTCGGGCTGGAACTCCTTTACAGATTCTCAAACTCAATGATCTACTGCGAACAATTTAGTTAGAGAATCATCTCCAGCCATTTTAACAAGAATGTTCTTCACACTAAGTTCTAGAATTCACTTTTCTTCAGTAAATCAGGGAATTTATTCTCCCTGTCACACATCATCTACTTGTTATTTGCTTGGCTTAAATATTTCAGCAAGTGCTTTAAGAACGCTTGCTGTTAAAAAATTTAGGTGGTGAATAAATATGCCAGTTTCTTATTTCTTAAGCGCCACTGATGCCAGGGACCAGATATTAAAGGCAACACTTCTGCTGAGTTCTCCCCACCAGAGTGATACATTCATATTGTTGTCAGAGGGCTTAGCACCGGATTGAATCAGTTCAGTGCTCTTAGCACATCATCCCTTTAAACATCTGTAAATGAATAAAGCATATTTGATGAAAATCTGTCATGCACCAGTCATCTGCATTAACAGGTTTTAGAATTTTAATGAGAATAATGTCAGGCTTTAATAATAATAAAGGGCCCAACCTTGTCCACATGGAACATACGAGGATGTTTTTTTGCACACAGATCAAGGAGTTTTAAACATATGAACTAAGCAGCAGAACTTACATCAGAGATGGTGAAGAAAAACATCCACTGTCTAGAAATTATTCACAGGATACAAAGAACATAAAGATCAAGGAAGGAGAATTAATAAAAAGCATGTACAAGGAAATGTATGTACTCTGGATTTATTTCTATTCATATTGAAAAGTGAAGAAGTAGTAATCTTTTTTTCAGGGAGACCAGCCCACACCTCATTAAAGTCCCATATACCTAAAGCTGGGTACACCTGGATATTTGATTAGGGCTGAGTTCAGCCAAAATGGAAATGTAAGAAGCACCTTTTGGGAAAAGGCAACTCTATTGCGGCCAAGGAATTATCCTTGCCTTAGAATGGGATTGGGATTTATTTCCTGCTAATTATGGGTCCCAGAATAATACCCCTCATTGGTAATAACAGCTTAATGAGTCAGATTCTGGGAAAAAAGTTAAATCAGGCTTCCAGGAGATTTTATCAAGAACATAAGGTGAATATTAGTGACTTCTCCCCTCCTTACCCAATCACAAACTATCCATGGGCTCAAGCAGTGGGTCAAAACAGAACCACAAATATCTCTGAAGTCAGTTAAACTGTGGGATGCTTTTCATGTTCTCCTTTCCTCTGGGATCAGTCAGAAAGACAAACAGCAACCCACCGTTAGCAGCAAACAATGCTTTGATGGAGCTACACAGGCTGCAAGAGCTTTGCCCAGCACGTGCCTTTGCAAAGTACATGCCAGTCACCTTCTGAATTCGTGCTTCCACCTGTGGAAAACAGCACTGAAAGGTTTGCTTCACTACAGAGCAGACAATGAACAGTAATTTAAGAACCTGTCTGCCTAAACAAGACTTGCTAGAAATGAAAAATGACATTCCTGATACAAGGTAATTGCTGGAGTTCCAGGCATCCAGTCAGGAGCAAGGTATAAGGGAATGCTTCCTGCATTTTGTTTCCTACAAAATCACAGGTATTAATTAACTTGGCTTTTCAAAAAGGTGCTGCCTTTGACATTTGAACGCATGCATATTTTACAGAGGTTTGTAACCATCTGGTTTTTGAAAATTTACCCTGGTTTCTGTGACCTGACTGAATGGCCATGCAGTGCCGCATTTAACTGCTGAGAAATAGAAAAATTTTTTTCCTTCCTTCATCCCAGATATTTATTTAGCCGCTGTAGTAAGGAAACAAACCCTGGTTCAGCTAAGTCTGCTGACTTTACAGCAGCAGTAACAATTTCTGTGGACATTAGCCAGGGGAAGTAAATAAGGAGCAGATTTAGAGCTCATGACCACGCTGGTTTTCTGATGAGAAAGTAGAGGAGGTGAGTTAAATGATCAGATTTAGGTGGATCTTTGTTTGAATAATGAAGCACCAGGAAAACCGTGATACAATGCAAGACTGGCAAACCATGGATATTTTTTCCTCCTCAAATCCAAACACTTTTTCCAAAACAAAACCCTCTCCTAGAATGGCAGCGAGGCTGGTAAGTCTGGCTGAGGGTTCTGCTCTTCCTGGAATCTGGAAGGCAACATCTTTTTGAGAGCCTTGAGTTCCGTGAAATGAAAAAATAAAGTCTGCTATTTCAGCTCATGTCCTATCCCAAACTGAGTTTTCATCTAATTATCGTTACACCAAAGCAGCTTGGTCCTTCCCGTGGGGTCAGGGCAGTAACTCTGCCACAGCCCCGTGGGCAGCTCATGCCACCCACCTCTGAACGTGAGCACAACTCCACTCACAGACTGGCACAACCCCCCACCATCAGCTGCTGCACCTCTGCTTAAATTTTTCTGCTTTCTGTAAGTAGGAAAATGCCTTTGTCTGTCCTGAGCATCCCTAGATGAGACGGTAAATTTAAAATCTGTGCTGTGGCAGCCTTAATTCATTGCTGGCACGAGGCCTCCAGAGGTGCACTGTGAGCTGATCCAGGGCCACAGCTGCTGACAGATGTCAGAGTCGGCAGCCAGGTACCCACACACTGAAAGTCCTCGCTGCACATATCTGAATATTCCCCTGTCTCTTGTTAGTGTTCCTCACAATTCTCATTTATGATCTTTCCACCATACTTACAAGTGCCTGGCTGTTAATAAGCACTGTTACTCCACTTATTATGTTTCAGATAAATACACTGCAGTAATTAATAGAGAGTAACAATTTGATTTTAAAGATATTGACTATGCCCCAGTCTGGAAAATGACTTGACTGTCACTGCAAGCTCAGCTAGTCCTCCATTAGATTAAACGTGCAGTTCGTATGGGGAATCATACAGAAATCCCTCATCAGTAAAATTATATTCATTAGCCTGCAGTTTAGAAATGAAGCTGGTAAACCAACTTTATCTGCTCTCTGTGGGGTGAAGACACTTTTGATAACAGCTTTTTAATTAGATGAGGCTCCTTAGCATCAGCATGCAGATAAGTGGAACTGCATGAATTACCTATGCTTTGTAGAAGTAGATCTTTTGATTTGGAATACAACAACAACAAAAAGATTTTAACATCAAAAGTACTGGGGACAAGACTGCTTGTGAGTAACAGCATCTGTATAAATTATAGCAAGAGCAGCTGCAGCAGAGATGAATGCCTGCAGAAACGAGCCTACTAGAAGAAGCCTGTTCACATCAAAACCCAGAAAAATCCAGAGCCAAGTGAATATTAAAACTTCCAGCCAGTTCCCACTCGGATAAGAGCTGCCTCACACTCAGTTTTGCTCGTGGGACCTTGATTATAAAGCATTTATCACATTTTCATCCCTTGTTAAATGATTTCTTCTAGGAGAGTTCTTTATTGGCAAGCATATCTAGTGATTCCATATGCCAAGCAGGCAGGAAAAACTGCAGGAGAATGGAAAGGCTGAATATTTCATTCAGTCCCTGGTTGCACGGGTTTGTGCTTCTGGAGCACTCAGCAGAAGATACAAGGTTTAAATAAAGCTATTTCCAAGAAAATGGCTGCTAAGTTTCCCCCTTTGAACCAGCAAGTCACACCACTTCTCAGGTGGGAAGGAACACAGAGCAAAGCTCAGAGGTTCCCACAGGAGCACTGAAACTGGACTCCTGAGAAAACTCTGTTCCTCCCATCAGGTTTTATTCACACTGGAGGCTTTCATGGATGCCCCACATTCTTTCTTTGCTGCTTTCTGTGCAGAGACAGGAGGAAAAAGCAAGATATGGGCCAACAAGATACCTGCAAAGGCACCCGTGGGAGTAGGAAAGGCTCCTGCTCTTTGCCTCCAAGTTTTGACAGAAGATGGCTTTCCATGCTGGCTTTGAGCCTCCTGCTTGCTCACACACGGAGCTTGTCGGGGTCTGGGCACCCAGAGTCAGGAGATGGCTGCATCTGTCTGTGCCTTTGAAGATTTTGACAACCACCCCTCTTTTCCCACAAGGTGAGTTTACACACACCGAATCGGGAATCTGATGTGCATTTCCCTTCAGCAGTTGCTGTGTGCACCACAGGCTTCCTCCAAACTTTCTCTCATCATCTCCATGCTCTGCGTGCAGAGAGCACGCGCTGCTGGCACTCCAGGCCAGAGCTCCCATTTCCATGGGGAATGTTCAAGGGCAGCACTTCCAGGTCACTCCTTGTCACTCCTCTTTCCCCTGGCACACTCTTCCTGGCTGGAGGTTCCCTTAACTGTGTGCTCCCTACCAGAGCTGGTGTTCTGAAAGCAAATGCAACACCCCAGCTGCAAAGCTCAGAAGCCACAACCTGGCACAAACTCCGTGCCCAAAGGGATATCCAGCTCCTGGATAAAGAGCTGACCACCAGGTGCCCCTGGGCCCAACACTGAGGTGTTTCACAGGGACACAGCTTGAGCAAGGGAAGCAGAACAGCAAAAGCCGAGCCATAGCTCTATTCTCCTCCTTTCCACATGGTTTGCACCATCCAGCCTAGCCCAGAAACCATCCCCGGGGTCCTACACATGGCAATTGCACCTATTTCTCACCATTCTGTGTAAGAGAAAGATTATTGTCATCTAGGGAAAATGCAGACACAAGCATTTTCTAGAGGCTCCAGGAACTCAGGATTTCTAAGGTCCAGGTCAGGATGAGACCAGTTCTCAGCTCCTTAACCTGAGTTAGGAAGCACAAGCATCCTCCTGGGCAGGCAGACCCTGCGATGGAGTGACTCACTTTTAACACCTGGATGCTGGATGGGAAAAATACCTGAGCTGTGTTTGAGCTGCATCCAGTCCCATGGGAGAAGCTGATAAGTGGGGTACCTCGGCTCTGATCCTCATCTTGCTGTTCCACAGTTACACCACGGACACTTACTGCAGGAAAAAAATCAAGTGTGCCAAATTCCCAGGAGCTTTGTGTGTCCTCTCAGCAGGCACCTGGGACCAGGATCCCTCTCCTGGCCTTGCAGCCCTTCCTCCTGCTGAGGTTCAGATCCATTAGCACGCTTCCTCCAAAGGATTCCTCCTCTCTGAGCACAGCTTTGTTCCCTCCTGAGGAAGGGAAAGCCTCCTGCCACACAGCTCCTCACTGAGGCTGCTCCTGTTACCATCAAGCTCTTTTGAAAATCCCGTAATACTCCCCTGTGTGCTCAACACTGAGTTTTGTGGGGAAAGGTCTTGCCTGGGTTTGAAATAATTGCGGGGAGAAAGGCAGCGAGTGGAGGAGCACACGCACCTTGCTGAACAAAGACAGTTATTTTACATACCACACAGCACCACTGTAATTTAAATGATGTCAAATGTAGCTCTTAGGAGCTCTCTGCTCCAAGAAATAAACTTGCAGACAGTTTTAATACCATTCAGTTGTCAAACAAAGTAGTAATTTACATAATAGCGTACTACTGTGTCTGAAAGTCCCAACTCTTCCATAAGGCTCCTTGGCATAACACTTCTGCCTCCAGGAATATTTACATTATTTCATTCAGCACAATGCAGCTCTGTGGGTCCCAGTGGATTGAGCTGTACCAAATGTATTTTCCTTGAAAATATGGAAGTCTTTTGTGCTTTTTTGACAGAAGAAACTCGATCACCTGGTCTCAGAAGATTTGCAGAAGCTCACTCTTGGCTCCAGCACACACCAAAGCTCCTGCCTGCCAGCTCACTTATAGAAATCGCTCTCATGCATTCTCCAGCTTCTCTGCAAAGGAGAGGTAATAAGCAGAGATGGGAATAATTAAATCCCAAATTTGATTCCGATTTCGCACACTAATTCTGCTTTGTAATCCACATCCCCTTGTGCCTCCAAATGCACTGTGGCTAAAGAGGTTTTTGTTCAAGCAGTCAAGAAGGAGGTGACAGCACTGACCACACCTGGTCCCAGCTGGTAGGGGACACAGCAGGGCAGTCACACCCCAAACAGCTGGCTTTTACTAAAATATCACATAATCTGATTAACACCTGCATTCTAAACATCTGTAAGCTCTCCTCAAGCTTTTTTCTCCAGCAGCATAATGTGAAGAAAAATAATTAAAAATACAAACAAAAAAAGAGAGTGCCTGGAGGAGAGCTGAAATCCCCCTTGTTTTCGGAAGCAGGGTTTGCACCTACACTGTTATTGCTGGTTCAAGGGCAATGGGAGCCCAGGAGCCTGGTGCACACACTCTGGGAGATCCTCTGCTGCCCTGAACAAGAATGACCAGGAGAGGTTTCTAACAGATGGTGTAAAACCTGAGGAACTCAGGGGCAAGAGGAGATTGTAGGACCTGCAGTGACTTTCTGAAGGTCACACATTCTGTTTGCACAAATCTCAAGAGTCTTGTCAGCCCACTCCCTTTTAAGACTGTAAAGAATTGTGTTTGTTATTGAAAACGATACTACTTCATTTCCAGTGCAATTTTGCAGCATGCTATTTTGTATCTGAAACTACATTTTCCCACACAAAACCAAGTTCCTAAGAGCAAAGTGCATTTGAGAGATGCCTATCTTGGTTGTCTGGAGTTTTACAAAAGAATCTTCTATTTTGGCAGCTGTATGGTCTCCAAACTGCTCTGGACAATGCAGTTTCCAGGAACCTCAACTAACCTGAGACTGAAGGACAGGCTGCTGCACTTGCCACTTCTGCAGTGTATTATGTCAGGAAAAACACAGTGATCCTAATCACAGTTTTGCTTCACACAGAGCAGAGCAAGGGGGATATAAACCAAAATGCTTTACCATGCAGAATGGATTTTGAATATATATAGTGAATAGTATAACTATGCCAATAACATCAGTGACTGATCTTAAGGTCAAAAAATTAAAATATTCTTCTCATAAGTGTAGGACACCACCCTCATATGGTAGAGCAGCTTTACAAAACATCCTCAAGTTCACTGTGTTTCAGTCATTTTTTTGTTCTCTTGGCTGCCAGTTCTGAATTGTGGGATCATCCAGCCAGACACAAAGCTTCCCTTTTCACTTGAACATTACATTAGGACAGCTCCCTCCCAATACCCACCAAAAACTACATTTCAGCTTGTGAAAACTCATCTGGAACACCTCTCCAATGGTGTGTGCACACGGATAGCCAAGAACAGCTCCACTGTAGAATTACAGCTCAGCTATCTCAGTGTTCACTTTGATGAAAATCTAAGCCTTGTTCTTGCCTCAGCAGGGCTGTCTTGGCGCAGTCTCTGCTCTGATAACCTTGCTCAGCACACAAGTAGTTGCAGCTCACAACTTTCCAGAGTGTGTGTGTTGTTTTGTTAGGTATATGCTGAGCATTTTAAAAAGTGCTGCAGTCATTAATGAACAGAATTTCAATTTACTATCATCTAGCCATGTAAATGTGGGGGTTTTTAATTCTCTGCTGTTAAAACCCTCACCCCTCATGTTTCATATTGGCTTCCAGGTATTATAGTTACTGGTCTTGCATGTAGAATATTATTTTACAGTACTACATCTTGCTCAAGTCAGTCTTCAGTTAAAGAAACTGAAGGTAAAGTCCTCAGCCTGAAGTTAAATGAAGCCATATTTTAATTTTCTTCACTGCATACACATATAACCAACTTCAGGAACAAGACATCTTGAAATGCCCAAAGGTTTTCAAAACCATGATGAATAATGCCAAGAAGACAAAAGAAAAGACACTTGTTACAAGACTCAAACAACCCTAAACACTAGGAACACTAAAATGTTTTAGCCCCTGTCCCTTCAATTCATCCATTACCATCAGAGCAGTTCTCTAAATAGTAGAAATATTTATTTCTCATTGTGATAATTCTAACAGAGTTCATTGCATTTAGCACTGAGGAGACACAGACTAAGAGATCCCTTGAAAGTGAATTGAACTTGTGTCTTTAGGTGCTAAATCTCTCCTGTATCCCAGCATGGATTACCCATGCAAATAAGCAGCAAGAATCCACATCTAAGTAAATTATCTCACTTTGGTGAAACTCTCTCTTTGCCAGGGGAGCAGGAGTATTTATTTTAGTTTGACTCAACTTCTTTCCTTTCCATCCTTTCTGCTCTACCTTCCTCAGAAGGGTGGGAGATCACAATGGCACTCAGACTCCAGTTTCCTGGATAAGCTTATGAAAAACAGGGATTCAGAGTTCACAGTCTCAGTACATCAGGATATCAGTGTCAGAATACCCTGCAGGAAAAAATCTCTAACTTTATTTCAAGTGTTCTAGCACTTTTCTTGCATATCCACACTATATACTGTAGTAATGTTCTTTTTTTCTTTTTTTTTTTTGTGTCTTACTGTTTGTGGAGATGGCAAAGGTGAAGCTGATGCAATTATCAAATAAAAATTGTGGTCTAGATATTTTGCAAGGTCACCTAAACCTTGGAATAGCTGATGCTTTGGTAGAGACAGAAACAGATGAATCGACACGCAGTCATTTTTCAGAGTGTTCAGCTATGAATTGGTGATTAACCTTTGGGACATATCATGAGAGAAATCAGCTGATTCTCCCTCTCAATGCCTTCAAATCAAAGCTGCTCATCTTCTATAGCCCAGACCAAGCTACTGTGTTCAGCACAGGGCTATCTGTCTGAAATTCTTCATCCTGTTCTTTGTAGCAGAAGAGACCACATAAGCATATAATCTTGTCCAGCTGAAACTCTGCCAGACAGAGAATATAATTTCCAGTCCCATAAGCCACTATTTTAGTGTCCAGCTCACAACCTCCTTTCATCTTCCTTTAATACTGCGTGCAGAAATTGCAGTGTGTTGGTATTGCCACATCCTAAGCTTCTAGAAACAGTGCACTTGTCCTGAATTCTGAAATTTTCTAATGCTTCTTATCAAATTAGATAGATACCACCTTGTCCTGGGTGAGAATTATTGCAGTGGGTAATCAAAGAGAACCAGCACTGAGCAGGCGTAGAACAGAATAGTGGGAGCAAGATCTAACATTGGGCAGAAGCACGACCCATGCCCTGTAAGAGGAGAGAACGTTCATGAGTAATAAATGGGTCATCTCCCTTATTGGCATTTTTGGATTTTTGGTCTACTTGGTCTTCATGGAAATACAGCAGAGACTTCAGATTTGTAATGAAGTATTAGGATTTGCCCTTTATACAGTGAATTTTATAAGAAGGAAAAGTGAATGTGATGTCAAAGTAATTTTCCAGAGTTGATGAGAATGACATATTTTCACCGCAGTCTCAATTAAGATTGTTCACTCCTTCTGAAACAGAGATTAAAACTGCAGAATTCTTTATTAGATGGCTAACCATAGAGTATGTGGTCATGTGAGTCTGTCCAGAGAGGCACATGTTGCTCTAGGCTGTGCTACTGCTTATTTTGGGAAAAAAAAAAGATACAGCAAATACCCCTGGCATACCTTCTTCAAACTCAGTCTTCTGGGACAGAAGTCAGTGAAGGATTTGCTTTGTACTTGACCTCAAAGAAAGACATTTGACTTTTGAGTAACCATACTAGAAAACCGGGTTAAGAGAAGAACTTTAATGAGAACCAGATGCTGTATCTGAACTGAATTTTCATGAGTTCATGAATTATAGAAACCCCAGGGGCAGAGGTGGTATCAAACTTATAATTCAATTTCAGTTGCTATTTCAAAGTCCTATTCCAGCATATAGAGATCCAGGGGGAATCTGAACAACTTTTGTGAGGAGTTCTTTTTGTTACATTTGAATACCAAATAATTCACTGATTTGCTTCACACCTCAGATAAGAAACCTCTAGGTCTGATTCTTCCTCAGCTGTCACAGCGGGCAATCTCAGATCCAAACACCCTTAGTCTGGGTAGATGTCACGTTTCACCAGTGTACACCTGGTTAAAGAATTTGCAGGGCAGCTGAAAAACAGCTTGTTTTTGAAATCATGCTTAGCCTTGCTTGAAACTTCTCTCAGCTTTACTGGATGCTTTAAAAAATGCAGTCAACCTACAAAATATTAAATAAAGGCAGGCACTAAACAGCCTTTTCATGCCTTTGGTAGAAGATTTTAAAAAACCATTGCACTCCCATTATTTTAAAGATGCTGTTGGTAACTACAGCAGGTGGAAAAGGCTTTTTCTGCCTGTAAAATTTGTGCTAGGTAATTTTGCTTCACTTAAACAAGAGAGCACACAGAAATGAAACGTAAAGTTCTGAGCTTATTTACCTTCCCTTTTCTCAGTGAACCGATACTGAAAGTGGCTGTTTGCAGTGAGCCCTTTCACTTAAAAGCCAGGCAGGCACTGGAGGAAGCAGGACCCTGTCTGACAGCACCATTTTGCTGCTGCTCTGCCTTAGGTGTTGGTGGTTGAGAAGCAAAGGCAGTGGTGTGGAGCAGATGGCCCGATGTGCTTCAATGCCCCCGTGGAACAGACAGTGCTGTGCACCTGCACAGAGCTGCACCTCCAACCTCAGGCCTCCCAAGCCCAGATCTCTCTCCTAAATTATTTATTTCTCAGATTGAAAGGAATGAGGGACTTGTCTTTACGAATAAGCTGTGGGCCTGCTGGTAGATAAAAACTAGCACTAAGAGATAAAAGAAACAATGGGAAAGGATTCCACTGATTGATGAATGGAAAAAGAGATTTGTCTGTATCAGTAAACTGTAGGTCTGCAAATAAATAAAACTGAATATCAAAACATGAAAAAAACAATGAGGAGAACCATGAATTCCATAGGAATTTTTAAAAAAGGCAAGGGGGGGTATACATTAAAAAGGAATCTTAAAAATTAGGCGTTCTGGGAAGTCTGTACCTCTTAAGTACCTCAGCCAATGGGGAAAGAGAGAGGGAACATACGGTTGGGAAGTTAGGATAAAAAGGAGGCTGCGACCTCCAAAAAGTGGAGAGACCCCAGGGGAATGCCCCATGGCCTCTCCCTTTATTCGAATAAAGTGACGGGACTCCTCTGTCTCCTTTTTGGACATAAACCTCTGGTGTCGGTAGATTAATTTTCCTGACAAGATCAAACTTAATAGTAATGTAGGGAAAAAATTTGGTTTTGTGGTGAAGAGTGGTTTAACAAAGCGAACAGTGTGCCTACAAGCTTTGCTGGGGCTCTTCAGCACAGAGGTGAACGTTCTGCTGCTCTGTTAATGGCTATGGGTAGTTATTCATCAGGCGTTAACCAGCTGCCATGAATAAAATCTCTGCAATCTACCAATTTCTAGACATAATCTGGACAAAAGTACTACCTCCTGGACCAGGTGGTAGGAGCACAAGATGTTGCAGTTTACTTTGGTTTTGTTTTGCTGAGAAACTGGCATTCTTGTTGTTTGGATCAACCCTAATGAAACATCTGCTAGGTTTTAATTAAAATAAAATGGAATGCAGTTTCCTGAACAGGTGGAAGCAGAAGATGATATACCATAGAGCTGAAATCCCTCCATGTGTTCAGAGAGTTTGCAGAGTCCCAGCTATCGCATCCATAAACCAGCGATGGAGTGTGTCAAGAACATTTTGATTGTGCACACGAGTCTGGTTAAAAAGGCGCCTACTTAGTCAGGGAACAGCAGAAAGATAATATTCAAGCAGCCCTACATTACACCCAGGTAATGACTGGTGTAATGGTTTCTTGCTTCTCATGTACTACATGGTGGTATTTTCCAGTTGTGAGAATTCAGACTACTCAGATCACTCACAATAAAATCTTAGGCATCAAAACAGCAGCCAGACATCAAAATACATGAAGCACATAATGACTATGGCATAAAAAAGGTCACAGACCCACCAAAATCCTCATTACTGCTTCTATCCCATCCCCATCCTTTGCTGCAAAGAGCCACCCCAAGAGGTTGTGCACCTCGAGCCAGCTGCAAAACAGAGCAGGGCAGGATTAGCTGCTTCAGTTCATGTTTTGTTTAGGCATAGAAGAGAGGTTGTGCTCTTCAACAGCCTGCTGCCTCCTGAACTTGGCACAAGGGTAGCAACTGCCATCTGCATGTGGAAGGAAAGGGAAGGTAATGAAGAGTCAGAGGCAGGCTCCACACAGTCCTGGCCTGCCGTAAGGGAGAAAGGAGGGGATTCTGAAATGTGCCCGTTAAGTGCCCAGTGGAAGAGACAGTCCTGGTGCTATCATTTATGGGCAATTTCAGTTTTCAATGACATAAGTGAGCTCAGGGAGCTAGAAAACCCGGCCCTTTGCCAAGGAATGCTTAATACTGATTGCTTTAAATTAGGTCTGTCCTTTAAGCATTGGCTTTTTA
This sequence comes from Callaeas wilsoni, assembly GCA_013398955.1. NCBI lineage: Eukaryota > Metazoa > Chordata > Aves > Passeriformes > Callaeidae > Callaeas > Callaeas wilsoni. Next base: position 3,837 of record VWPU01018385.1, on the reverse strand, counting down.
TGCATTTACTGTCAGTGAGCCTGTAAGTGTTCATCTATTATTACTTTGGTGAGTACTTTCTTCTAAAACTGTAGTTCCAGAACTAACTAAATAACGAACTAAATATCGCATATGAAGTCTGCAAACATCTCTCATTTCCCTCCAAAGAAACATATCATGATGTTTTTCTGTTGCAAATAAACTACTGCAGAGATCCTTAGTGTGCACTATGTTCATCAGTAGATAAAAGCTATTTAGTGCATGGGGTATTTAGGTTTAATGAACTTTTCAGTCTATCAGGTAGAAGCAGTTCAATATTATAAAATACTCATGCAAGAGTTCCTTTCTATACACAAACATCCACTAGTTTTTGAGATATAACACATAAAGCTTTTCTGATTTTTGCTTTCGGGATATTAAAAGTCTTCTAAGGACTAATGGTTTGTAAAATTTCTGTTCAATATCAAAGAATAGGGGAAAGCACATAGCATGCTGCATTTAAAAGAGCTCTTCATTTCAAATAACTGCCAGGATTGTAATTGTGTACCATAAAACGTAACATACGGAGCTGGAAGTTTGACCTGCAAGCCCCCTGCTAGTTCTGCTTGCTCTGTGCTTTGTACAGTGGGTTGATTACTGGTTATCTCCTGTGAAGGAAAGACTTGTCTGACATGCTCAGCTCCGTAATTTGTAAAATGCCTCGAGTTTGTGCTTTGATTTAGAAAATGAAACAGCAGCGGTATAAAAACACATAAAACTTGAGTAAAGTTTTGCTTTCCAAGGGATGCCATCCAGGGCACCGCTCCCAGGCAATGGGTCGTGAAGCCTAATGAGGCACAAGCCTGACAGAAGCTGGTAATGGAAACAATTTCAGAACTGTAAAAATGGTCTGGAGACAGCAGAGCATTAAGAAGGAAGGATGACCTTGGCATGAGCCAGGTCCTTACCTAACCCAAACACATGCTGTCCTATCCAAGGGCAAGGAAGTCACCACACTTAATTAATTATAGCAGATAATTGAGAATGTTTAAAAACATCTGTCTGTGATGTTTCAGTCCATGAGATAATTCAGGAACAAAGCACTTGGAAGGTGGGTTGGTTCTGACCTCCCGCATTGAGAGCTATTTCCATAACCTTTCTTCCAAAAACTTCACCTCCCAGATGTAGTTTAGGGTTAAGTCAGGATTTCTGGACATGCCTCCCACAAAGCAGGCTGCTCTAGAGAAGTTTTTGCATAGTTTAGAGCCCTGTTTCCTTTCACTCTCTCTCTGCCACCTACATTTGTACATCACATCTTCCCTGGCAGCTACAGAGATTGACCTTCTGCTGGTTCAGATGCACAAAGTAACGCTTGATATGGAAAATCCATTTAAGAAGTTTGTTTTTTAAATCAGTTTGTGCTGTCCTAAAATGTGGGTGATACACATTTTAACATGTCACAGTTTATTTTTGAGTGTGAATCCCACTCCACATTAAGCAAGAGAAGTCTCTCAAGGAACCTTAGGAACAGCGATGAAGTGTAAGTATAAAGTTGTACACTGGGATAGGAATATAGCTCCTAGATAAGGATATTGAAAGGTCTGGGCCTGTCTGATCCAGGTCCCTCAATGCCCTGACTCAACTGCCTTTGCTCACTCACGTGTGCTTTGTACAACCACTGTGTTAAACCTTTGCTACAACACAGACAAAAAGGCAGGAAGATATTTTTGTCCCTTTGTGGTCATTCACTACGACACTTTGTGAAGCCAAATGCTCAAGAACACAAAGCATCAGGTAAAATAACAGCCATGGGGCAAGAGAGGAAAGGCAGGGAAATCCTGCAAATAATTTTGTGATGTGATTGCTGACTCAGAGTTTTTGTAGAAGTGAAAGAAAACACATCTTATATTGCACAGAAACAGACACGGGTCTGGTTGATATCAGACAAAAAGTTGGCCAAGGTATACAACAATGGGCAGAAATAGGAGCAAAGATGGAAAAACGTTGAATATTGAGTCTGAATTCACTTTTATGGCAGTTGCATGATCCAAGCTCTTCAGGTAACACCTATAAAGTAGAATGAAGACCTGAGGCTCTGCAAAGCAGCCTGAATTTTGGATTTTATTGTGTACCATTAAAGTGTATAAACCATTTAATCACAAAGGAGCCCACTGTTCTGGTCTGGAAAAAAAAGTAATTGCTACCTCTCATTACACAAGCATGCAAGCTAATCCTGTGTGGGATTTCAATCAGCAACCACAGATGCTTCAAAGAAAGCCAGAGAAACTCCACAGCAGACAATTATACAATACTCTAGTGGAGTTAAAAGTACTTTCTAACACAGTTAATGCCTTTTTTGCCCAGAATCCTGATAATCTGTATTGCACCAAACCAGTTTTCTATGCAACTGAAGAAGGATTTGGCATTTAAATGTGAAAACATAAGGCAAGTTGTGTCATCAATGCCGCAGATAAAAGGGTTGTGCATTTGCACAGGTTGCATCCCTTCAAGCTCTACAGGAGATTACAGGGACAGCAAATCCAACTGGCACCATTCTCTGTGTAAGAAGAGACTTATCTGGAAGACCACTGAGCATGGTTTTCTTGTTTGAGGTTTACAGATAAAACCATACTTGCATCACGAGTTTAAATATTTATATTATTTATAACACAGGCAAGCAGATGCCTCTGGCTTCTTTGCTATATGAACTCTGCCAAGGCAGTAACTTCTCAAGTACCTTCTAAAACAGATGAATTCCTTTTCCTGGACACTCATGGCAAGCAGCAGGGAACACTGAGTTTAACACAACTTTTAGCATCAACAGGATGTGCTCCTGAATGCACATTGCTTCCATTCTGTAATTTGGTCTCCCAAGTACTTTAGGTTAAAGGTCTTGCCAGGTTAAAAAAGAAGAAAAACTTTTGTCTGTCTGGTGCTGTGGGGGAAGAAAAACCCATGTTGGACTCTATTTGAATACAAAGTGTTTCTTTATGGGCAAGTTCTGGGATTTGTGGGAAGCACAAAAAGCTGGGAATATTTCAGAAGTCAGGAACTAAGTTTACTCAGCAAGACTGAAGTGGTTTAGGATACTCTGTCAGTGAAGATTTGATTCTCTTTTCTCAGCTTTAATAATGACGGTAAAATGAATCCCCAGTGTGCCTTGTCACTGACCTATCAGGCAAGTTTAATAAGTTTTCCTCTTAAATATTATATTGCACAGGGCCTTGAGATGTCTTTTCCTATTTATAACCTGTCCCCATCTGGGCTAACCCTTTCATACTTTGCCCATGCTCCTCTTCCAGTCCCATTTTTTCTTCCCAGAGATACAAACTTGGAATCTAGAACTCAGGAGCACAGGTAGTTCCTGCCTTCCCCAGTGAGCTCAGCATGAGCTTTACTTACACCACTGCTTCCCAGCTGCATAAAAATTAAAAAAAATCCCAAAATCTCTTCAACACTTACAATTCCCAAGCCTAGCACTTAATTTTACTAAACTAGAACAGATTGCCCTACTTTTTTACATCCTAGTAATTGTCCATTAATAAATCCTATTCCTGCTCAGCCTTATCCTGCAGCTACCCAGCACCAGCAAGATTAAATCCAAAATTGTTCCCAGGAGGGCAATAAGAAGGAAGTGAGCTTTTGCCCTTGGCAGGTGTCAGTGGTAATAGTGAGTGGTGGGTGCTGACCTGCATCCATCTCAGAAACACAGGAGCTAAAGAAAGCCTTGAATGGCAGCACTTTGTTCTGCCTCTCTGCCCCACTCTGCTCACAGCTATTATCTCACAGGTTTGGAACTAGAGGGGGTTTTCAGTGCCAGTAGGTGGGCAAGCCAGGGAAACTGTGCTGTGTAAGTAGATGTCGTGGGGTGATTCTGTA
>VWPU01018384.1:0-46736 GCA_013398955.1 Callaeas wilsoni | reverse complement strand
ATTCCCTGTGCAGCAGTGCCACAGTTCCCCCTGCATTAGTGCCATAATTCTCCTGCATTAGTGCCACAATTCCTCTGCAGCAGTGCCACAATTCCCCTGCAGCAGTGCCATAATTCCCCTGCATTAGTGCCACAACTCCCCCTGCATTAGTGCCACAATTCCCTGTGCAGCAGTGCCACAATTCCCCTGCAGGCATTAGTGCCACAATTCCCTCTGCAGCAGTGCCATAATTCCCCCTGCAGCAGTGCCACAGTTCCCCTGCATTAGTGCCACAATTCCCTCTGCAGAAGTGCCACAATTCCCCTGCAGGCGTTAGTGTCACAATTCCCCTGCAGGCATTAGTGCCACAATTCCCCTGCAGCAGTGCCACAAGTCCCTTGCATTAGTGCCACAATTCCCCTGCAGGCATTAGTGCCACAATTCCCCTGCACTAGTGCCACAATTCCCTGTGCATTCGTGCCACAGCTCCCTGTGCACACAGCTGCACTCACCCAGATGTACAGTCCCAAAGGCGAGAGGTTCCCACCCAAGCTGGCTTTTAAATTCCCTTGGAGGATTCACCCCCTTGTACTTATGGACTGTGGATTGAATGAACAGTGGCTAACAGGGATCTGATACTTGTCAAGCTGCTTCTCAGCCCCATGGATCTGAGTTTATTTACTTAGAAAAAGTTTAAAGAGAAGCTTTGCAGAGCAGGGATAACCACACCTGTGAGCAAATCCTCTTGAAATCACCTCGCAATGTCAAGGCTGACTTCTTTTCCAAACATTTGTCTTCTCTTTGTCCTAATTATGTTTTGATTTTGGAATTAATTTCCAGTGAAAAGCTAACCTCACAAAGTCCTCCCACTGTTCTCTCATGGAGGGTGAGAAATTGGCCTGACTGGAATACATTCAGAACATGCACTTGATCCACTTTCTGGCCAATACTTTCAAGTCTAATTCCTGCAACCCAGAGCACATGGACAGAAACCTAAAGTAATGCATAAGGGAAAAATCTCAGTGTCAGATGCTTCAGGGAAGAGCATATCACATATTCTCACTCTGAGCTCATAAGTGACTGAAATCTCAGAGCAATCAGAAAACCCCTTTCCTTTAAAAAAACCCCACCTTTGTGAAAAGAGGAATATTTTGTTCTTATAATTGCTACAGACCATTAAAAGACACCCACACAGGCAAGAGTTCTGCAAAGCTGAAAGTCTCTTACTGCTTTCTTTGGTTTAAAGCTACCAGGCCACGAGTATTTTGTTCCTTGAAAGGGGAAGAGATGGTGACACACGCAATGCTGAGACATCTGCAGCTCTGTAGCACAGACTGAAAACCCAATTCTTCCCCTCAAGAAGATCTGCAGGAGTGTTTGCTTCTGGGCAGGAACAACAAGTACAGCGTTAGTCACAGTGTTCCAGCGTGCCTGCTTCCTGGGCTGGAAGGAACCGGGAAGTGCAGAGGCTGCCATGAAAAACACAGCCAGGGAATTAAAAATCACCCCAAATGTTGCTGCCTTGAGGAGAAGCTCCGTGGAAGTTCAGCGTCTTTTCAGGAAACTCTCAGCGTTCGCTTTAGAGCTAAAGAACAGGGTGAGGCCACTCCTGACTTTGGTGGCTCTACAATGTGCAGCCATCAGCAGCCCTGGGGGTGAAGAGGGTCAGCCCTCCTGCCCTGGGCCAGCTCCGCAGTCCCTGGAGGCCCGAGGAGTCCTGCTGATTTCCCAGCGCTGGTACAGGTGTCCCCAGGGGAGCTGTGTCACTGGCACTGATCACACACTGACCTCCCTGGGCAAGGGCTTTCATTCCTGCTGTTTGGGGGGTCAGGGCTTCAGGGCTAATCCCATTTCCTGGTGCTGCCTCATGCCAGGAGCTTGGAAACCAGCAGCTGGCTAAAATAAACCGCTCCTTTTCCCCTTGGACAGAGCTGTTTGGCACCAGAAATCCCACAGGCCTCCGAGTGCCTCCTCCAGAGCCAGCAAGGAGAGCAGGAGAGGAGACCCCGCAGGATCCAGGATCAGCCGTATGAATGAACCAGCTGATTCTTACCCTGGTTTTCCAACTGCTGCATCAAGGTACCATGAAGGAGTCCCCAGGGCAAAGATGGGGCGTCCTTCTGAAATGTGAGGGCCTGGGGCTCTCGAAGGGAACTCCTGCCTTATAATCCGGGCCTGAAATAGCTCCTTTCCTGGGGGAGCACCTGGGTGAACCTGAGCTCCTGGGACACCGTCCCAGTCCTGCTCTAAGTATTCAATTAGGGCAGGAACAATGGAAAGCTTTCAGCAACCAAACACTGCTGCTGCCAGCTTCCTGCAGGAGCTGCTTTCTGTAACCCCGGGGGGACACTGAGCCAGCACAATAAGACAACTTGTAATTGCTCCATAATCCCATTCAAATATTCCTTTTTAGCACATGTGCAGTGGTGTTTAATTGCGTGGGGACACACTGCTTGGCAACTCCCACATCACCCAGTAAACAACATCATTGTCTCTGCTTCAAATTCCATTAAGTGCCTGCTTTGCAGGCTGCCCTGTGCTCTCCAGCCTGGTTAATTAATGCATCTGTAATGTCCCTAGCTAATTATTGCCTCTGTGGCTGCAAAAAGATGACAGAAGAGGTGTGGAAACAATAAACCTTATTTTCATTAAGAGCACACGGATGCAGGCCCTTGCCACTGGAACACAACGTGCACCCTCTGTGCTCGGAATATCCCAGGTTCACCTTGCAGTGGGGCACAGCAATCCCCTAGACTCAGACCTCTGTGTATCCCTGAAAAAATCACCTGTTTAATTGCAGAATTCTTGTTTATCTGAGTCTGTGGGATGTCTTGGGTGTAGGGAATCATTTGCCGTATGCTCCTATCCATCAAGTAGAATCAGAACACAGAATATCCTGAATTGAAAGCAAGCCACAAGGATCACCAAGTGCAACACCTGGCTGCAAACAGACCCAGATCTGGATACCACACCAGCTGTGGCATTACTGCTCTTCTGCATCACTCGTGCAGCCCTGAAGCACTGACACTTTGGGGTGCACAGGAACTCAAGAGAGATTCCAGACTCTCCAAATTTCTTGCAGAATTAACCATAGTATGTATGGCCCTGATAAAGGCTGTTAATCCTTTCCTTAAAGAAGATATAACTACACATTTTGGGTTTAAATGGTGCAGATATAGAGAAGTGGTATTTGGGAGTTTCATTTAAATAAACTTCATGCCAAAAGAATACAGAATCCCAGAATGGTTTGGGTTGGAAAGCACATTAAGCATTGACACCTTCCACTGATCCAGGCTGCTCCAAGCTCCATCCACCCTGGCCTTGGACACTGCCAGGGATCCAGGGGCAGCCACAGCTTCTCTGGGCACCCTGTGCCAGGGCCTCACCACCAGGGAACAATTCCTTCCCAATATCCCATCTCTCCCTGCCCTCTGCCAGTGAGAAGCCATTCCTCCTTGTCCTGTCCCTCCAGCCCTTGTCCCAAGTCCCTCTCCAGCTCTCCTGGAGCCCTTTTAGACCCTGGAAGGGGCTCTGAGGTTTCCCTGGAGCCTTCTCTTCTGAACAATCCCAGTTGCCTCAGCCTTGCCTCATAGGAGAGCTGCTCCATCCCATCATCTTCATGGCCCTATATCCTCATTTTCCTTCTTTCAGTCCAAGTAGATGTACTTGAAGTCTCAGATATATATTTTTCAAATCTATCATAATTTCTGAGTTGTAAGACTATTAGAAGTTTAATTTTCTCCTAAAAAATCTGGTTTAAAAATGAAAAAGTATGTTTAATATAAATGTGTGCAATCTGTCTGTTGTGGAAAACATGGGATGATATGAGAACTCTTCAGATGTCAACTTTTAGTTGGAGCTTTCTCATCTCTTAATGCAGCAGCTCAGCTTCGTGTTGCAAACAAAACTCAATTTTAACAGAAACCAGAGATAAAACTTGTTCAAAGTTAGAAGCAGATGCATCAAGTTTTCAATAAAGCTGGAACCAGTTCCAGGATTTATAGATACTGGAGACCAGGGCACAGGGTCCTGGTTTCCAGTTGTGCAATAAACATTTCACAGCGTTTCAATGATAATTTAATTACAGCAGAATCCTAAGAAGTGGATTTTTTGTCTATGGGTTGGAGCCACAGATCAATAACTGAGCTGTGGCTGTTCCTGCCTGAGGCAGCCAGGGATCCTCCCTAAACAGCTCTGTTCTGCTTCCCAGCAGATGAAAAGATCCAGGGTAGATTGTGATGTGTATTAGAGCAGGTGTCTCGTCACGTCTGAGAACAGAGGGAACGCTGGGGTGTAAAACAAGAGCCAGGGAACTCTCCAATAAGGCTCCTTCCTGTCATCACAATCAGCGGGATCAAGCGGCTCCCGCCTTATCAAAGAGCTGGGAAGGTCTGAACGTGTGACAGGGAGCAGGAGGAGCCGGGGCTGCTCGGAGCTGCCGGGGCTGCACGGCACGATCCCGCTGATCCTGCAGCTGCAGCACAGCTCGGGGCTGCCACGCGCTGGGAAAGGGGACACTGCTCCTGGCTCCCAGGTAAAAGCAGACCTCATCGCCCCAAATCTGCATCTGCAGCTGTTTGGTTACCACCAAAGGCTCTCTCCAGCTGTTGGAGGATGCTGATTTTTGGCAAACATCCCATCCCAGCCAGGTGACCTCACTGAAGGGTTAATGGGAGAGCACAGGGGGCACAGAGGGTGCTCTGCCAACCCCAAAATCTCCCCAGGCTTCGATGGGATCCCATCACGAGCAGAGGTGAATCTTCCAGTGCTGCTCCGTGGCCTGAACCTCCTCAGTGGGCAGAGATATCCCAGCCCCTGGGGCTGTCAAGACAACATTTTTTATCAGGCTAAAATTAACTGTGCTCATTGAAATGCCAGGGAGCTCAGTGATTATCTGCTGGGAAATGTCATATGGCTGCAGCCTGGGCTGGGCCAGATCTGCTCGGCTCCCTCCGGCAGGGACATTGCTGGGAGCGATCTCCCTCCTCTGCCCTTGTTTGCACATTCTGTTGTGTCCAGGGTGACTTTTCCCCTTCTCCTGGATGCTCTGAAGCTGTGCAACACCCACACCCCAGGAGCTGACGGCCCCAGAGATGCAGTGGCACTGATAGAAGTTTAGTGGTGGCAAGGACAAGGTATAAAAAATTTAAGTTCTATTGCTGTAATTAAGCAATACGTGTCTTTCAATTTGCATTAGCATATGGTAAGTTATAAAAGTTATTAGTCCCTCTGTGTTAATTAGACCAAAGAACACTGTAACCTCCAAAATATCAATATTCCTCCAACTTGAAAAGGAATATCAGAAGGTAGGAGCATGGTCCTCCAATTATTTGTGCTTGTCTCCTTTAGAGGACATGGCTGGGCTTGATTCACTTTGATATTTATGCCAGAGGAGAGTAATAGGATTTTAATTTATCTGAATGCTCTCCAGGCATGCAAAAGCTCTTAGGCACTGGGAAAAAAACATAATAAAAGGACTTCCCGATGTAAAGACCTTGGATTCAATTGCCATGTATCTACCAGGCCCAGCCCGAGGTAACTTCACAGTAACCTAGCAGGCTCACAGCAGGTAACTTCAGGCCCCCACAAAGGGCTTTACGGTGACTGCAGAGGCACCTCAGCCACCACTGCCAGCCCCTGCCTCTGGAGGACAGTCCAGCTCATGAACACAAGGACCTGAGACATCTCTTCCCTATAATTTTTAGGCAGTTTCTGTAACACTTCTGCAAGGTCCTCCTTGCAGAAAGTTTATTTATATGCAAAATGCAAAACAACACAAGACAACTCAAACCAGATGATGAATGCCCAGAAACTCCATTCAGTAATTTCACCCTTCCTTTGTTCTCCCATGAAAATCATGATTAATTTCAGCATATCTTTTGTTGTGACTACTCCATTTGGCCCTACGTTTGCAGCCAGGAAACTGTAATCTGTCCTCTGCAAAGGTGGATAAATTGCGGTGTGAAAACTCTGCTGTTTGCCTACACTCCCACAGGGACAGGATGGGTTAATTACTTCTAATCATTAAATCCCTTTTTATCACACTGACTCTAAGCCAGAAAAATATATACCTGTAGTTACATAAGAGTTCATTAAAACTTCATTTAGTGACTGGACTAATCAGGCATCTGGAGTGTCTCTTGTGCCTTATTTAATTGTGCTGGGAAAAAGAGGCAATGAAAACCAGGGAGGACCAGGAGTGGAGTAACAAGCTCTGCTACCTCCGTGCCCGGATGGACGCTGTGCCCAGGGAACGAGGGCAGCAGGAAGCTATGGAAAAAGCAGGATTTGGATAACTGACAGCAAATAGCAGAAGAAGGGTAAAGCTGGAAGAGCAGGCAGTCCCTTCAAATTACCTGCCAGGAAGTCTTGTAGGATATGCAGAGTGTGTCAGCACATGGAGTGATGGCTTACAGAGAAAAACATTGTTTAAAAAAATTGGACTTGCTAATGTTCCCTAATTTGATCAGCCGCCTTCATCACAACCCAGCTGACTGCACCACGTGGGGGGGGGCTGGACCTCCCCTGCTCTTCCCTGTCCCAGCAGCTTTTGAACACTGTGTTCCGTTTGGGATCAGGAGGGGAAGGGCAGGAGCTTTAGCCAGGAGCTGTCCTGTCACCAGGGCAGCCCTGAGATTTTCGGAAGCAGAGAGGCAGGAAGAGCAAAAACATTCACTGCGCAAATGGATTGTCCACCTTTGCTTTGTTTCCTCTTATTGCAGGTCACATTTGGGGCAGCTGATCTTGACAATAGTCCCTTTTTGATAAGGCAAAGCTAATGAATTCCCTGATGTAATCCCTGTGCCCAGTTGATCCCGAGCACTGGAGTGATGCTGCCGCCTCCAAGACGCCCACGAAGCGGCCCTGGGAGTCAGAACCCTTGTCAGCAATATTGATTTTGTCTTCACAGTGCTTGTTTCACCCAGAAATGACCACAACAGATCTGCCCAGAAACTCACTCTCCCTCTGGCCTTTTCCATCCACTCATGGAGCCCCAGTGCCTCACCCATCCCAAATATCGATGGCAAAAGCCACATCTGGCTTTGTGCCACGGCGGGCTCTGTGGCTCGGTCAGTGGAGCAGCCCTGGGTGCCCCCAGAGCTCCCACTGGAATAACACCATGTTTATTGTCCTTTTCAGCAAAATAAACCCACTGCATCTTAGGCTGGCCTAACGGTGAGCTGCTGTTCTTCAGTGTGCTGCTACTCAGGCCTTTAAATAGCCAAGGCAACTTGAACACAAAACCATTGTTTTAAGCCACAGTGTTTCACTTTATAAAAAACCCAATGACTTGAAGGGTGTGAACTCCTCAGAATTTACTCTACACTTTTTATTTGAAGCTATTTACCATCTTTGCCTTGCACTGGGTCAGAATTAAACTTAAATGTCAGTAAATAGAGCTGCTTGTTTGAGAGGAGACAATACATTACATTTCTAATATGTGCGTGCCTGGTTAAATCTACTGAAAATAGCTATAAAGTCGCTGTCCCAAATTATCAGTGACAAATATCCCCACTTTTAGTCATGCTTAAATTTCTGTAGTCATTGATATGTTGCCAATCACCGTTCTGACCTCCTTTCCAAACCCCTAATGGAAAACAGAGCTGTATATTTTGACCAGTGGTACCTCTGAACTCTGGGGAGTGGATTCCTAATTTTCTGTAGGGGTTGCTAAGGGAACAAATGGTCTGTTGTCTTTTACAGCGCCCTGAACCCGACCAGGCTGTGACAGTGTCAGGATTTAACAGAAGTCCTGCTGGGAGTAAATATCACACCACTCCTGAGAGCAGATGGGGCTCGAGCAGTGCCATGGGCTGGGAAGGGCCTAAAGAATTTGCGTGGAGCAGATTTTAAGGTGTGGAGGGAGGGATTAATAACCCCAAACTGCTTTATCAATATTCCCATGTGTGAGGACGAAGCAGGAAAGCACACACACTGTCTCTGCAAGCCACTCTTCTTGTGACAAAATATCCCACCCCCCTGGCTGCCACAGGTCCCTCTGGACCCATCCCAGCCTCCAAATCGGATCCTGGAATCATCCAAGGTCCACTCAGCGCTGAGTTCAGTGCCAAGAGCCTCCTCCAGCTCTAGTGTGGGATTTCCCAGGCTGCCTTCTGAGCCCAGGATAATTCATTTCCACAGATGTATGCTCCTTAACATCATTACACCCCGGCCTGTGCAATCCCTCTGGGAGAGGAGCCCATTTGTAAGGCAATATTATTCCTGTGCCATGCTTTTAATTCTGAGGTTGTTATTGATAATGACTTCCTCTCACACATCCCCAGCAGAGGCTGAGCCTTCCTGCGAGGAAGGCAGAGCAGCAGGGGCTCAAAGCATTTATAGTGTCACTGTGTGACGAGGAAAGAGGCTTTGGACAAACAAGGAGCTGCATTCCATGCTCAGATTAGGAGGCTCCAGCCTCTAATAAATGTTTAGGCTGCAGAATAAGTGACTGTTACAAATCCTTGCGTTTGATACTCCTTTCCACGTCTCTCCAATGCTCTGCTGGGGAAGAACATTTCCCTGGAAATGCCGGGTGAATTCCACTTCCACAGCATGTATGGAACGTGGAATGTAACTTATCCATCACCCCCCATCAGCTCTCTTTGGGAAAGTCAGCTACTGCTGATCACCTAGAGGGAGACTCTGGGACGCTGGATAACCTCTCTAGACAGCTGCCTTTAGGAGCAAAGGTTTGAGATGCAGGAATTTGAGACATTTTTCCTCCTCTGGCTGTTGGGAGACTAATGAACAAATCTCCAGGAGGGAATAATATTAACAGTCAGCAAGGGGCGGGATCTGTGAGACAGGGTGCTGACACCACTGAGTACTTGTAACAAGCTGAAAACCCCTGCTAATGATTCAGAGAGAACCTCATGGAGATGGAAAAAAATATCCAACCACCACCCACAGGAAAACCCTGGGCTCATAACTAAAATCCTGAAACAGCAAAGGGGAAAACTGCTTATAAAAGCTTTTTTTGCATCTCTGATTTTGTTTCTCCATCTTCAGCCAGCACTTCTCTCCTCAGAGCTGCCTGCAGCCCCTTCTCCCTGCAGACCCTGATTCCATCAAGGCATTCTGCCCACCCCAGGCTGGAAAACCCTGCCTGGAAGGGACCTGAGCATCTCAGGGGCTTGGACACACTCGCTGTGCCACAAGTGCAGCAGAAGAGCTGCCAGCTCCTCCCCAAACCTGGAACAGAGGAATTCATGCAAGTGGAAATGACCCACGGGTCCACGACTGCCAGGTGCAGCCTCCTCCTGTGGGAGATACCTGTGGGAAGGAGCGGGGAGGCCTCTGTGCCCATCCCTCCCCTCAGCTGCCCTTCCCACTCCTTGGAAAGCTGAGGCTCACCACTTTCCAGATTCACTATACATGGACACAGAGTTCTTTCATCGCCTGCCTCAAATACACCCCTAGGAGGAAACTGAGAATGGGCTGAGGATATCTCCTAATCTCCCATTACCCAGATTTGTCGGAGCTGTTAAGCAGCTGCAGGGCTGCAAGTCACAAAAGCAGCTTCTGTATTTTTCCTCTTTGAGCTCCTTCTGGGAATGTGTGTCCTGCACCACGTGCAAGTCATTCAGCCTCAGCACGTGCTGCTTTATGGGATACAGTGAGACTTGGGCACTTCATAGCCCCCATTAAAATCAACACCACAGCAGTACCTAAAATAGCACAGTTACAGCCAATCTTTAATAAAGAGGAGAAATGGGAAAAGATTTGCACCATGAATTTTGATCACAGGAAACAGGACCACCAGAGACTTCATTAATTCCCTTAATCCACTGCTTTTTTTCTCCTCTGGATCAGTTCTAAGTGATTATGGGCAGCTCCAGGACTAACCCCTTCACCCCAATCCCAGACATATAAAAGAGGGTGAAACCCTACAAAAAAGAGGGTGAAACCCTACAACATGAGCTAAAGGCCCCACCTTTCACTACTGGTTGTCTCAGACACCCCACCTGAGTCAGGCACTACCCAAGGACAAACCCCACCATGTTCCCAGTCCAGGTGACATGGAAAGTGAAATCCTAATGCCAAATTGCCCTTCATTGTGCTCCTTTGCTCCTCAGAACTGTGACAGATTATTGACAGATCCTTACCTGTGGCTTCCACCATTCCTTCCAGGATGACCACAATCTCAAACTCCTCCTTCTCCAGCTGGGTGCGGGACATCTCCCAGAAGGGGCTTTTCTCATTGATCTCGTGTGAGATGATGAGAGGGGACACCAGGAACAACCTGTCGTCTCCGGTGTCAAATCCCACGTTGATGTCCGTTTGGTTCAGGGGAATAAACTCTCCTTCTTTGGTCTGTTTGGACTTAATCAGTTTGGCTCGAATGGAAGCCTCGACAATGTGGGAATTGCGGAGGTCCCCGACCCGGAACATGAGGCAGAGCTTCTCATCCCTCATGGAAATGACGGCGTTGTTGGAGAACATGAGGGTCTCTGCCCTCTTCTTTGGTTGGCTGATCTTGACGAACATGCATCCCACCATGAAGGCGTTGACAATGGAGCCCAGGATGGCCTGGACCAGGAGCAGCACGATGCCCTCGGGGCACTTCTCTGTGATGACCCTGTGGCCGTACCCGATGGTCGTCTCTGTCTCAATGGAAAACAGGAACGCTGACACAAATCCGCTGAGGTTTTCAACGCAGGGGATCCAGTTCTCGTCTTCCAGGTGGTCCAGGTCTCCCCGGATGTAGGCGATGAGCCACCAGATGAACCCAAAGAACAGCCAGGTGATGGTGTAGACCATGGTGAAGACCAGCAGGTTGAAGCGCCACTTGAGGTCCACCAGAGTGGTGAAGAGGTCGCTGAGGTACCGGTAGGTCTCCTGGACGTTCCCGTGGTGCACGTTGCACTTCCCACTCTTCTCCATGTACCGCTGCCGTGGCTTCTTGCCCTCGGCGGAAATGAGCCGGGTCCTGTCCGTGGCAATGGGGACATCATCCCGAGCCTGCTTGGGGATCTTCTTGGGCTCCCGGGATGTGACCCCAATGTCCATGTCCTGGTTCATGAAGATCCGGGAATCTCCAGCCATGGCTGGGCTGCACAACAAGGAAAGACAGCTTTAGACAGAAGGAAAAGAGACAAAAGCCATTTTGTTTCACTGTCTGGACCATCAGGACATTATTTCTGGAGGGTTCACACTTCTCCCTCAACAGCCACTTGTTAAACACAGCCCTGCAGTGACCTGGAATTAAAGACTGATTTATAACACACAGGCCCTTCAAACATCAGCCGCTGCTGGTGTGATGGGCACACTGTAGGACCGTGGATCAGTTAAACCTTGGAACATTTTGGGGTTTTCTTTTTGTCCTTAGATTTTTTACACACTAAATTTGCTTGAGATCACAACTCAGAACAAAGTAAAGATACATCGACATCTTTTCAGGAGAGACTGGAGCTTTTTCATGCCTCAGGTTTTGGGTGCATATCAAGAGACACCTTAGAAACTACGAGAAAATGCTGAGCACCACTGTCTGCCTAAATCTCACATGAGTCTAAATTATGCATGAAGGCTTCCCTTGCAGTCAGCAGAGAAAGGCATCTCCAGGGATAATTCAGATTTCAGGAGTGCTGAATCACCTTCTGGAAGTTTATTCGTGAGCCTGGGCTTCAAACGTGAAATAAACACTTAATTGAGCATCTTGAATCCCATGTGTGAGGGTGTGATGAATCCAGGCCTGCTGTTAATGAGATCTATCAGAGCTCAACCCCTTGCTCCACCTGACATTAGACAAAATCACTGGGCACTTTTAGGAATGCATCAGAGAGCTATTAAAAATCCCACTGTCGACATTCAGAGTTGTGCTTACCAGGATACAAATAAATAACACGAGATGAAGGCTGCAATGCTTTCTGCCAGTTATAATGTAACATCCTGTTTACTGAGATGATTAGATACTCCCTTAAAAAATGAGAGTCTTGACTCTGGGTGCAGGGCACAGACGAAATCTCTGTCAAAGACTACCTAAGGAGCCTTAGGGATATCAAAGATAGAGCAGCAATATTTTCTATGGCGTTCATTCCCTGCATTGTCCTCTGCAAATCCTATTAAAACCTAACTAAATCTATTACTGCTCCCTCTATCTTTAATCTTCTTATGTGCCTGTGAATGAGAAAAGGTGTAGAGATACAATTAAGAGTATCTTGGGAGAGACAGTTTTTAAGACTGAGCAAAGTAGCTTCATCTTTTTGGTATTAAAAAGCACAAAAGGTGGGCGGGAAGGAAGCAGAGGCAGGATGAATAAATGAAGCAACAAATTTTCACTTCCATTCGGCTGCAGCCAAGTCTGGTTAATGGCAGAGAATTCCTCGTGGCCCTTGTCTAAGTCACCATCAATCACTGCTCCAACGAAGCGGCCGCAGCCTGTTGCTGGAACGAGTCCCACCGGCTCTGCTCCGCAGGCAGCCCGACCATCTGTGCCCAGCACAGCCCAGCGCCGCTCCCTGCTGCCACAGCCGCCTGCTCGGCAGGCCCGGGGCAGCGCTGAGCCCCCGCAGCCACGGCAAGGGGCAAACGATGGGGATTGGTGGCGCGGCGGTGGCACATCGGGAGGGATCAGGTTTGCCACCTGCTCTGGACGTGGGATAGATAACCCGGTGCTGCGTGTTCCCTCCCTCCAGTGGAAGCATCCAGCATTTCGACAGAACAGTCACCCTCCTGTCCTTCTGTCCCTCCCGAGAGCTGCCTGGGGTGCATTCACACACATCCTCCGCCGCTCTTCACTGCCTGCTGCAAAGGAAACCTCCTGGCCCACTGGTCTGGCTCTCTCTGCACTGTGAAGTTCGTCTCCTTACATGTGTGCAAAGTGCTGCAAAATGCTGAAAAATGACAAGGGCACAGCTTAACTCTCACTTCCCAACATGTGAAAGCACATGGCAGAACAATCAGATGCATTTTTCCCCATCTTTAATAGGGAAAGAAGCCTCCCATCCACTGGGAACCCAGTAGTGAAGAACCTCCTCGCTTCCTTCTTACAAATAATATTCTTGATGTATGTTTGCATTGATTGATTAATCTAAAATTACTCCATTTGGACTAAAGAGCTTGTCATCAATCTAAACGTAAAACCAGGCGAGTGTTGCATGTTTTCAATTTTAAAAGACTTGTTTTAAAGATAATTTTGTTATAAAAGTAAATTTGAGGCTTTCACTGGCACCATGGGAGAGAGAACAATCCATTTCCAGACTTCAGTCTAGAGTGGAAGGTTTCATGTTCTAGATTCACACCAAAGTGACCAAAAGGATCTTAAAACTTATTACAAAGAACAGAATAGAGCAAAAGCAACCATAAGTCCTAAACCCCTGGAAAGATCACTCTGGTGGAGCAGGTTTGAGGAACTGCCCATTAATGAATGCACGGGGGAACCTTTTTCACTAAAACACTCACAGGACTGGCAACATCTCTGGTGGTGGTACTGATCTCCAACAACAGCTCAGCTGAAAGATCTCTGCAAACCTTCCAAGTGATCCGGTAAAGCAGAAGAATTCCTGCTGGATGAGAAGTTCACTGACAGCTTCAGTGGCATTACAATTCCTACCGATATTTCGTCTTTAACTCTCCCACTGTAGTATGAGCATAACCTCAGTCTGCGGTTATTGAAAATAATTAAGCATATGAATTTTTGCTTCGGAGTCTTTAAACAGAATGCTCCTGGTTAGCAGTGTGAGCACAGCTTTGGATGGCTGCACACTATCCAGCTTTCTGCTCCAAATGACTCCAGCGTTTTCTAATTCTGAGCAAATCACTGCTATTCCTACTGCCTTAATTCCTCAACAGCAAAATTTGTGATATGGATGTGAATGGTCTGTGAGATCCCAGGCATGAGAATCTTCCAGGAAATTTGCTGTCATTCCTTTATGATTTTAAGTGCCCTGGGAAACTTTAGCCCAAATGCCAAGATGCTCGGAAAGGAGCAGTATAACTGTGTAAGGACCTGGTTAACTCTTCAGCGTGTAATGCACAGCCTCTGCTGCCAGGCATAAACATCTCTGCCATATCATGGAAAATATGTTCACGTATCTCCCGGAGGTTTCGGCTCCAGTCTGTAAATCCCTGCTCCCTCCAGCACACAGAGCCATGAGGTGAAATTGCCTCTTATAGTCACAGGCTCTGTTCTGTTTCTTTGGCATTTACCATCTTTGGTTAAACGAGGCCAGGATAATAAAAATGTCACTTATGTACAAAGCTGCCTTCCTTTAGGACAGGCTACTGCACGAGGAGCTGTGAGTCAGTGCATTATCAGCCTTGCAGAGAGGTTTTTATCAGCCCTGCTGATGTTCAGCTCTGCCCAGATGACACACTTGGGGCAGGCGGTGACATTTAGGGGCTGGGATTTGCTGCACAAGAGTCAGGCTGGGGTTAGGTGAGAATCTCCAGGAGGCAGCGTTTGGCAGAGAAGCTCCCAGCCCCTCCTGACAGAGCTGATGAGCTCCTGGCAGCTCCAGCAATTCGCCAGAGACATCACAGAAGGCAAAACTATAAAACACTTGAAGAAACTTCTTTCCCTGCTGACCAGGGGCTTTTTCCATTTAAACAATTGCTGATCTTGCTGCAGTAAACACACAAACTTCAATTTGTGTGGATGGGATTTGATGCTGGAAAGGACTAAACTGGCAGGCAGGTGGAGCTTGAAGACGTGAATTTGTCATCAAGTTTGTGTAAAAGCAGACTTCTTTTTGTTTCTTTTAAACCTGATGCCTGTGTTTTCTCACATTAGGAGAATAATTGAGCAACTGCTCTTTAGCAAACCTCCCACACCTTCCCAGGAGAGTTTTTTTTCACTTAACCCTGTCTTCTTTTTTTTCCAGACAATGAGTCCTGTACTACTCAACAAGCGACCAATAATACTAAACAGAGATTACTGAAAAACCTGACCTGGTTCTTTTGCTGCCCGTTGGCCCACACCACATTAACCAGGTTACTGTGCCCAGGCTCCTCTGGGCCACATAACTCTGCCTTAGGTTACAGTGCTGCAAGGGAATGAAATTCTTAATTGTCAGACAGGAGCAACATAGGGAAGTTGGTGCAGGAATAAAGGAAATTAAAGCAGCAGCACCTGAAGAGAATAAAAGCATTGGCTGCTGAACACTGAGTGCTAATGGAAAGATGGAGAAAGCAGAAATCTTAGGAGAAGATGACCTTTGACAATCTGAAGAAAAAATTACTTTAGATAGGCTCTGAGTTAGGTGGGGCTTTGATTTCCCTGAGAAAGGCACCTTTCCTCCATCCTTTTATTCACTGCCTGTGTGTGAGTGGGACTGAACAGTCAACACCACCAGACTGCCTTTCCACACATACCTGTGCATGCAAGGTGAGGAAAGGCAGGTGGATTCGGGGTAAACCATGGAATATTCCATCTTTATGACTTTATAGAAATAGAGGTTTGGGGTTTTGGTGGCTGCCTCTTTGGAAAGTGCTTGGGGATCCACAGGTGGAGGGAAGGCTGCAGAAGAATTGTGCTCTTGAAAGCCAGGAAAAAAGATTCAAAGACACTGCACAGGAAGGGAGACCTGTGGCACTTCATGAACAAACATGGTTCAAAAGCTCCCTGATCCCAGTAATTGCCTCTCCGAGTGTCACCTCACTCAGCACTGAGGTGGGAAGGTGCCTCTCATCTCCTCTGTGAGTTTTTGATAAGTCTCAGCACCACTTTCCTGACACTCAGGTTCCTCTGGGGCTGGAGGAGACCTCACCCTGCCACCAGGTCACAAAGATGGGTGGCTGCTGGTTCACCTGAGGGGGCAGGGTGGCTTTGTGCTTGTCACAGAGCTGGGCTGCGACAGCTCCTGTGTGCCCAGAGTGCCCCTGGCTCAGAAATACCCCAACAGAAGGCGCTCGGTCTTTCCAAAGAAAATCTCTCTGGCCAGAGAGCCAATCTGACCCCAAGGAAGGGTTCATGGACATTTGCACTTTCCTTTTACCTGTGAACTACCTCTCAATCCATCCTTCTTCTCTGGTATCCTGAGGCCCTTCCACTGCCAGTTGTGAGGGAGGAATGTGACTCTCCCACTCCCAGAGTATCCAAGTGCTTCACAGCACTCAACACAGATACTACATGCTGTAAAATTTTATTTATGTATTTTCCAAGGTGCCTGGACCAAGGAAGGGTTCTATTTCCCATCTTTCAGGATGAGGGAGTCACTCACAAAGACACTTAGTTCTTCTACACTCAACTGAGAGTCTGTGGCAGGGCAGGAATTAAATTTAGCATTTTCAAAATCCTAAATGAGCACCTGGAATCATGGCAGAACTCTTTCCTCCTTCCCTCACTCCAGCAGCAGGCAATGCAGTCCCTGTCTGCCTCAGGTGTGTCTGAAGATCGCTCTGCAAAGCCTCCACAGCCTGATCCATCAGATGAATAACCCAGCAAGATCATTTCCAAAGTCAACGAAGGCAGGGTCTGTCCTCTCAAATAGCTACAGGTTTCAAATACATTTTTCCCTCAGCTATGGATTGAAGTATAAAAACCCCCACACATAACACAAGTTCACAGCTGCATTAAATATAATGACTCCAGATCTATACAGAAAAGAGTGGAGAAGCTACACTGTGATGAGGAGAGAGACGGGGTGGAGGCTTTTTTTCAGAAAAAGAAGAAGATGAAAACTGGAAAATGCTTTTTGAGGCATCATTCAGGCTTTTACAACTTGTTAGTGCACAAGGACTGGAGAATATGGAGTTTCCATAAGATTGGGAGTATCTCCTATGGCACAGTTCCACTGCACAGGAGGGATGGGAGGATTTAATCCATGTAACTCTAAGGCAATTCTCTTGCATGTCATTGCATTAAAGACCTTGAGCATGACAAGTCCCTGTGCAAAGGATGCAACCACAATATTGTGCTCTTAGGTGTTTTCCTTGATTTGGAACAGTCAAATGATATTTTCTCTACCGCCAACAAATAAAGCCTGGAAATAAATCAATTTGATCCTTCCACCTCCAAGGAAGTGACTGCCTGAGGCGCTCTGCAGCCTCTCTGTCCCTGGCCTCTCACCCCAACTCTATTTTTAGGGACACCTTATGGTGTCATTGAAAATCTGACCATTGTCTTTCAACCTACACAACTGAACAAAGACAGGGACACCTGATCAGACACTCCTGTTTCTCCTGTTCCTGGCTGTTTACACTGAACAGCAAACACTGAATGCTGGGAAAGCAGAATCTCAGTTCTAGGAGAAAATCCTGCCCCAGGAGCAGCAATGTTCCCATTCTCCATTGTTTAGGAATTCACCATCACAGCAACAGAGAATCACTCTGTAATCTGCAGCTGCTTTAAAAAAATACAATAAAACTGTGGAACCACTTCACACTTCTGCAGTACCTTTCACCCAAAGAGTTCACAGGTAGATTGACCCAACACAGGCTCTTTCTGCCCCAAGGCCTTCAGCAGTGCTTGAACCCACTGCAGAAAGGGGACAGGAGTCACAGAGGGACAAACCAACCTCATACCAAGCTGTTGGGCAAGGGCCAGTGCTCACCCCAAGTGTCCAGGTGCCTCTCCTGACATCAAACCCAACAGAAAGTGGGTGACTTAAATAGTGGAGTCTGGAGATTTGCCTTGGAATATTACTCCAAAGCTCTGTTTGCTTTTTTTTTTTTTTTTTTTTTTTTTTTTTGGCAAATAATTGGGCTGGAACTTTCCAGAGATGGAAAATATTCTGCCATGGGAATCAGAAATGATCCTGATCCTTTATCTCCAACTGGGTAGGAATAGTGAGGCAAAGAACTGAACCCCAGAAGTGAAATAACCCCCCCCCCACCAACACTGCCCCACACACTCCCCACCTTCTTGGGGAGATCCTGGTTGCTTGGACTGGGCAGAGAACCAGTAAGAAATGCCAGTTTGGTTTCCCCCGAGCCCCTCTTCCACAAATCCAAGCTCCACTTTAAAGTAAAAGGGTGCAGGAGGAAGGAGCTGCTTGATGACAGAATCTCCAAAAGCCAGAGGTAAGTTTTTTGGGACAGGGCCAGTTTCTGCCAGTTCTCAGCTGGTTCCTGAAACTCCCTGTTCAAACCCAAGGGAGAGATGCTGTGTAAAAGTTAACCTGGTGCTCCCAACCACCACGTGCTGGCACAAAGAGAACCCCAGGCGCCTTTCTGAGTGATGCAACAGGACATTGATAAAAAAATCAGTCGTGCTTTTACCTCCCAGAGCCATAACCCCCGAGGGATCCCCAGTGCACTGCATTCCCTGTCCCCTCCAAGGGCTGAACATGCCACTTCCCCATCTGCAGACTGCACTGCCAGGGCTCTGTAACTCCAAGCTGACTGGCAAGTATCCTAATTATGAAATAATTTAATCTTGGACTCCAGATAAGGATTATGGAGTCACTCCACACGATTCAGGGCTGCTCACTGATCGGTCTCCTGGTGCCCTTTGCATTCCAGTGATCTCCACTAATCCTGTATCTGAGCAGTTCCTATTTTTTAAAGTCTTTTCCTGCACCTTTAGATCAGACAGTGCTTCTCCCCAAGATCAGCATCCAATCCCTGCCTTCCCAAAGAGTTCCCTGGCAGCTGTGAGTTAGGCAAGAGCATGTCCACAGCTCACACCCCGGCAGGTCTGGGCGCAGGAGCCTGGCATCCCGCTGGCCCAACAGCTCCGCGTTTGTCCTGCTGCCTGCTGGGCTCCTGATCCTTTGCAGCCAGAGGGGATCGGGAGTGACCTGGAATAACAAAGGAATCCGTAACTTACTTGCTACGAGCGGCTCCGCATCAGTGTCGCGCCTGGGCTCCGGGGGGCAGCTGGCGGGGGGCAGGACCGGGGCTGGGAGCTGCTGCGGGAGCAGCGGCCGGTCCATGCCATCACCAGGGAGCCGGGATCGTCCTCGGAGCCCCGGGCTGCCTCCTGCCTCCTTCCCGCTGCCTGTTCGCAGCAAACATCGATGTGGCACTGAGGATGCCCACGCCCCTGTCCCTGGGTATCCCTGATTCCCCTGCTCTGCTCCAAGCCCTCACCCTCCGCCGCTGCGGTGCCACTATCGCCTCTCCTTCGCCTGCCTTCCCCTGCTCCTGCCCTCTCCCGTTCCAAGGGATCCCTGGTGGTCCCGAGCTTTTGAAGGGCTGGGGCAGAGGGACGGCGCGGAGGCTGCGTGTGACGGCGCCTTATCTGTTCTCAATGAGCGCAGGGGCGGGGGGCGAGGGAGGGGTTTGGGCGCTGCCGGGAGGGGAGGGAGGGTGGGCAAGGGGAGAGGCGAATCCCTGCCTTGGGAGCTCGGGATCGCAGGAGTCTGAGCTGGGGCGAGAGCTCCGAGCTCAGCGGGCGCGACCAGCGAGGGCTCCCGGGCGGCTCCCTCAGCGCTGAGCGCTCCCTTCCCCGCCCGGGATCGCCTTTCCCGGAGTGCGGGGTGGGCTGGCATTCTTTATGGGCTGTGGGCTGTCGAGATCACACAAACAGAAAGCAGTTCCCAAAAACCAGGAAGAAGGGAGAGCGCGGAAGCCGCGCATTTCACGCGTGTGAAATCGTCTTCGGCACCGCGGAAACTCTGCCGGGCTGGAGCAGGGAGAGTGGGGAAGGTGGGGAGAAGGGGCAGAGCGTGACTCCCCTGGCACGTTTCCCTCGCCTGTCGCCCATCAGCCTCTGCCGTGGTGTGTGCTGACGGAGTTGTGGGGTTTGCCTGGGATCCAGCCAGTCACCGGGAGCGCTCTCAAAGAGCTTCAGTGCTTTGCCATATTTTTTTGTCTTTCTCTTTCTTCTTCTTCTTTTATTATCATTTTTTTTTCCTTTGTCACTGATAATACCACACTGTCTCCCCAGCTTAGTGAAATATTTCCTTTTCTGAAAAGCAAATGTCAGGCCAGCTGCATATCTGAGACAGATCTGCCTGGTGACTGCAGGTTACCCCCAGGCTTTGTTGCCCTGGTCCCGCAGTCCTGTCCCCCCGTCCTCCCTAATTCCCTATTCCAGGAGCACACACATTACAGCCCATCAGAAAAGCTTTCACAGAAGATCGGTCAGGAAAACAAAACTTACCCAAACCGAAGCACTGTGCAGGAATGTGCAGATATTGCTGGAATCTGCAAGCTATTTTTTCTTCTGCTTTGAATGATTTTCAATTTTTTCTTTTTTAAAAGTTACACCGACACTAATGAAATACATCAGTATTGGAATGATATTTTTCTTTTCCTGTATAGACATTTTGCAATTTATTATTAGCATTCTTTTTTTTTTTAACAGAGAAAAAAGAGAACTAATGGAACTTCATGTAGATCAGAAAACTTGATTCTTAACCAGCTTAACCTCTGCTACATAACACCTTATTATGGAGACTAGACTGGAAAAATCAAAGACAGACATGCTGAAGAAAGGGAACTAACCACAGGTTTGAATATTATTAATAGTCGTATTTCCCAGGGACTGGGAGAAGAAAGCCCATCTCTATATACACACTCCTTTTATCAGTGCTCTAGTTCTCTGCTCTGGATGTGGATGTCGGATCTGTCCACATGGGACAGGAATCTGGAGCCAGACTAAGGATTTCAGCCATCAAAAATCAGTTTTGCAGACGTAATTTTGCTTTTCCACGTGTTAGTTCGTATTTGCCACTCCAGCACAGCGTGGGCAGTGAGCTCAGCCCAGCCAGCCTGGCTCCTGTTGCCCCAGCAGCAGCTCAGGGTGGCCCAGCAAGGCTGCAACAGCTCAGGACTGAATTCCAATCGGCAGCGAAACCACCTGCATGAAAGCAAAGGCCATGGTAATGAACTGTTGATCAAATCCTGGGAAATTCCATCAGATCTTCTGCCTCTTCGTAACTGCCAGGAATGTCTTTTCAGCAGAATTACTTTTACCTTTTAATGGTATGTCTGCGAGAACCTTATAAAAGTGCTGTTTGGGGTGTACAGTCACAGTTTGGGTATTTTTAATGAGCGTTCAAACTTACTTAAAAAGCACTAAAGAGTAAATTCATCCGGTGGGAGAGTCGAGTAAATTCATCCGGTGGGAGAGTCAGCCCCCTTAAATCAGTGTTGGCTTTCAGAGCAGGTCTCTGGATGCTGCTTCCCAGCACTAAGGACAGTGCCACCTTCAGAATGGCATCAGCTCTGCTTCCTCCTTCATCTCATCTCTGTTAATAAGATTTGGAATGAATTTTTGTGTTAGGAAATGTAGAAAGAATCTTTGTGCTGCCCAGCCAGCAGCCCTGGAGGAGCAGAGCAGAGTGCAAGGCTGGTGTGTCATGGCCAAGGCCGGGGGAGCCTCCGTTCCCACATCCCACACGCTGATCCCACGTGTCTGCGCTGGGAACGCGCGGATGGGGTCCGGGAGCAGGGCGGGCTCAGGAGGGGTCCCTGCTGTGGTGGGTGGGGGTCTGCCCGGCCCCGCACGGCTCCCATGGGAGGAGCGGCTCTGTGCCTCGTGCCACGCACTGACACCTCTCCTGGCTTGGGCAGATTCCCGGGGCTCCAGACCGCGGAATTCTGATCTCCCGACAGTGGAATTCTGACAGGCACTGCCATCTGCCGGCACCACGGGCATCCCTCCAAACCGGCCCCAAAACCAGGACACAGGCGGGGTTACGCCGGGTGTTAAACGGGGGTCTGGATTTTCACAGCCCCGCCAGCCCCTGAGGCTGCAGAAATCCCAGTTTCCCCAACATTCCACATGTATTGTCCAGCTGGAAAAAGAGGCTTCTCCCCTAAGGACGTTTGTTCGTGAGCACGCGGATGACTGGGAGCCTTCCCCACCTCGTGGGATTACACGGCCCTGTGCCCGCCCCTCTGCCCAAGGGTCGGCTCGGAGCAAAGCAGAATTCCTGACCCCCGGATCCGCCCAGCACCCCCTGGAAGCGCCTTTCTGTGCCTGTCAGAGCGGCTGATGCACCAAACACCTCACCAAGCACAGCAGAGACCCCACAAAGCAGGGCTGAGGCGCGCCTTCAGTCAGCACTGAGGGCCCTTTAGGAGCCTTCCTTTAATCACCAGGCAGGAAGCGCCTTCCCCGGTCCGTGTGAGTCCCTGCCTTTGCTTCCTTATCCCTACACTGCCAACTCTGCTTTGTTTCATGTTTTATTTCAACAGACATCTCCCAATTAGTGCTGATTAAAGACCAGCCAGACCCAAGAGCAGTTTTTCAGCTGCAAACCAACTTCAGTGACATCATTGTGCCCCTGCTGAGGTGGTGAAAAAGTTGTCAATGGCCTCACAGGTTTGAAATATGTTCCAGACCTGCGGGGATCAGCGGGCTGCAGAAGGGCTGATTTAACACCAAATGGCAGCACAGTTTGGATATTTTTGGGCTGGGATGGAAACATGGAAATGCAGAGGGATTGATTTTCTGTTCAGGATGGGATTCACCTCAGGCAGTGGCATTCAGGATGCGCTGGTCTGAGTCTGAACAGCCCTGCTCCTTCCTTTCCAGCTAATGCAGAGAGACAGGTAGGAGCAGGAGGCAGCCAAATTAAACCTTGTGCTGGAATGGGATGAATGATCCAATTCCAGGAGCGCAGAGGTACAGATTTCACATCAGTGCAACATCTTGATTTTCCTGGGGGTGCTCGTAAGTTCTAACAGCTGTACTGTTCAAAGGACATCCAGGGCTATTTACAGGGGGGATTTATGGCAACTGTGGAAGGCTCAGCTCCTGGAACTGCAAGCAGAACAACAAGATGTGGAAGAACGAGCTCTAATCTCATTCTGGTATAACTAAATTACACTCTGAGGATGTTACCTGTATCAAAAGCTTGCCTAAAATGAAGAGTTTGGATTTTTGCAGGTCCTGTAGAACACAGCAGGGCAGCCTCTTTTTTGATCTGTCAGGGACCAAATAGGGAGTTACCTGCATTTCCCTGAGGTTTCCCGGGATACAAATGAGCCGCTATCCCTGCTGAGCCCAGACTGGCCCTGACACTCATCACAAAAAGGGACAGTGAGCCCCGGTGACAGGGGGAACCTGCTCTGCAGTCACGGCAGGCTTTGGCTTTGAGAGGAGAGGGAGCAGCGGTGCCTCCAGGGAGCGTTTTAATTTGTTGTGCAATTTGATCTCTGGAATGAGAGATGTCTCCTCCTGTTTGTCAGCTATGAACCGACCACCCCACTAGAAGAAAACAGAGTTGTAAGAGCCAGTGCTGGGAACAGCTCCTAGGATTGCTCATCCACCTCCAGCCTTCCCGGGTACCCGCCTGAACGGGAGCTGGGGCTCTGAGAATCCTGACGTGACAGTCACCCACTCTGTCTCGACTTCCTTTTGTGTCTGGGCTTTATCCAGCCCCCAAAATCAAAATGAAACTTGGGAAGCAGGCGCAGAGGCAGGCGAGGGGAAGTTTCCTCAGCAAACTCCCCCGCTCCGCCAGGCGCTGTGCAGGAGTCAGCCTGGATGTGCTTTGATGTGATAATGAGGATCCCATCCAAGCCCAGGCAATGATGCGCTCCTCTCCCAGCTACACCGGGCTGGGGCCGGGCACCGATTTTCCGAGCCGGCACATCCCGAGCCCTTGGATCTTTTAACTTCGGGATTGCCCGCGAGTGCGTTAGTCCAGTTCTCAGCGAGCTGCTGCGGTAATTAACACTAATTAAGCTCTTGTTTTGCAGGTGCAGCAGCAGCACCTAAGGCTGAAGGGCACCCAGAGACTGAACTTCCATGGCAGCTGCAGGGCGAGGAATCCCTGGGAGGGGCACAGTGTGAACTGGGACACGTGTGACACCTCCTCTGTGAACAAAGCACTGCTCCAGAGCCTGGCTTCTCCCTGCCTGCGAGCTCAGCAGCTACAAAATACGCCAGTCAGAGCGCACTCTGATGATGGCAAATTTAGGAAGACAATTTCCTTGTTAGGCTGTCGGAATTCAAAAAGGTTTCTGACAAAAGCAAACGCCTCGGTTCTTTCAGGTGGGAATCTTGTTGCAAACTCCCTCCTAAAACACGCAGCCTTCCCTTTGCAGAGCGGGATGGATGGATGGGAGACAGGGTGTCACCACGAAGGTGCAGTCCAGCTCTCAAATCAGCCAGTAATTAACCCCTTAACTGAAAACGGATCTCACCTCCAGCTTGTGGCTTTCCCAGCACTGGCAGGAGAGAGACAGGAGATAGAGCCAGCAATTCCTTCATTTGCCTATGAGGAATCTTCCAGGGGATTTAGAGAGTCCACAAATGTCTCTGCATGAGAGTGTCATACACTGCATGTTGCCTTCGGGCACTGGAAGCAGCTCAGCCAAAGCTCTGTGTGCTCCCGTCCAGGCCTGGATTGTGTCCCCCGTGAACCAAGGATCAGGGCACCATAACCAGCCTCTTCCAGCACATCCTGTGGTCACTGAGCAGAAAGCACAATCCATGGAGCAGAAGCAGCAATGAGAGGCCCTGCAGCACCAATCTGTGTAAATGACGGGTTTTGATACTCTTTGCAATCTGTTCTCAGGAATTAAGAGCAGCTTGGCCCTTGCAGCTGGTCTCACCCACCCTTGCTCCCAGTTCAGCCTTGCCCTGGGATCCTTTAGGTGGTGGGAGGGTCCACACAAGAACCAAAATGTGAATTCCTGCTGCCACGACAGGAGCACGAAGTGGCTGCTGGCCACACCTGGCACAGCGTTCCTGGCTGCACTCTCCTTCCCCTGCACAGGCTGGAAATGCTCTACAGGGGAATTTTCTGCTTCGTCACAATTCCAGCCCTTGGGCTGGGCACTGGATCTCCTCTGCAATTAAGTTTTATTCTTTTACACATAATAGACCTTCAAGCCGCTTTCTGAGATGCATCTGCACCATCAAGGGAGTCTTACAGAGTGAAATCAATCGTTCCATTTGTCCCCAAAGTGTCTGTGTCCAGTGAGGAATCTGCAGGCACTGCTTGAATTCAAAACCTATCACTGTAACCATCGCTGTTCATTAGAAAATCCCAGAAACAGTTACGCAACTTGGATTTCCACATAGTTTACTAAAATTAGCAAGATTTTCAGCAGTTTTTCAGTCATTTGGGAGCTTGAGAGAACCATTTCTAGAATTTTATTTGCAGACCTTGCAGCAGCATTCAATATTTATAAGGAATTCCCTGTCTTGGTAGCAACAACTGACAGTTACGAAAAATAAGTACATTATAAAATGCATTAATATTTTAAGTCTGCCTGAGACTGCTGGAGGAAGATATTGCCAGCTTTTGCCTGACTGGCTGATATTTAGTTCACACAAGTAACTGACAAAAGGAGACATATCTAGGAGGGAAAAGAGAGGGTGTATAAGAAACTGCAACAGCTACAGTGAAAGATTTGTCTGTGTTTACACAATAAATCAGCAGCAGAATCAGGAAAAGAACCAGTTTTTTCTGTTTTTGTTCCAGCCACTCATTCAGTGCTGTTATGTGCTCAGATATTGCTTTTGGGTTCTCAATAAAATCCTTCCTGATCCTCCAAATAAAATGTTGATGTTGTGCTGAATCCAGGTTTTCCCACAAAAATACGAATAACTCATGTTTAATGATGCAGCTGAGAGAAAAGATAAATCTTGATGTAGCTGTAACAAAGTGCTTTTTCCTGAAGCCCCCTGCATGCTGGGCGCAGGCAGTGCTGGCCACGAGCCAGGGCTGTTTACAGTGCCAGTGTGGCTGTCCCACACTCCTGAGCATCTGCACATTTTGTTCCTGGCATATTTGTGTCTGTGGAGCCAGCTGACCTTGAAACTCTCATCAGAGGGTGAAAAAAAAAACCAAAACCAGCAGCTAGGAGCTACCACCCTCCATATATTCCAGTTATTATCAGAATATTTTTCCTCTGTTCAGTTTGCACAGAAATGACATTCAATAACACCGAAAATGTTCCCTCTGTCCCAAGAGAGGCATGTTCAGAGTGAAACCAGAGGAAATTAAAGACCTCTCCAGCAATCCCCCAGCACAGGTTCATAAATATAAAACTGCAGCAGTGACTGGCTCAAGCATTGAGGACAAAATGTGCCAAAGCTCTGGGGTGCCCCTGCTCCTGCCTTCCCAGATTTCTGGCTCTGCACAGGCTGGGAGGCTCCGTGTCCCTTGTTACTGCCACAGGGCAGGGAGCACGGAGCCTTTGCTGTGGACTCGGGTGCCTCAGAGCCTCTGGCTGTGACGGCAGGGCCTGGCAGCCCTCTCCAAACACACCCTCCTGTCCTCCAGACTGGGCTGCACGAGGGGACGGCCTTTGGAGCACACTCGTGAGCCCAAGAGAAAGGTGCTGCACTGTGGGATCTGAATTGCCTGGGAAAAGGAGGGATGCAGGCACCTGCTGTTCAGGCCTGCCAGATCCTGCCCCTCTCCAGGTGGGACAGCTGGCTGTTCCTCCTGCAACTCTGGCTGCAGAATGGCTTTTCATAGAATCATGGAATATCCCGAGTTGGAAGGGACCACCAGGATCATCCAGTCCCGCTCCAGGCCCTGCCCAGACGCCCCAGCAATCCCACCCTGTGCCTGAGAGCTTTGTCCCAATGCCCCTGGAGCTCTGGCAGCCTCGGGACCGTGCCCATTCCCTGAGGGGCTGTTCCAGTGCCCCACCACTTTTGGGGAGCCCTTAATTGGCAGACCTTCCTCAAAGTGTTCCAAATCCTCCTGAGGAGGGAACAGATGAGTTTTGCTGTGACCCGTGTGAAACCTGAAGCAGGTCAGAGCCAGGGACCTTTCAGGGAGTTCTAGGGATGATGCTGTGCTGCTGGGAGACAAACGGGGTCCTCTGCAACCTCCACTCCTCCCTGGAATTACGCAGGATTCAATGACACTGGAGGGTTCCCTCCCATGCTGTCACTGTGCAGCAACACCCCTCTAAAATTGCAGCAGAACTGTTGGATTCACCCCATAGTCCCTCAGTGGAACTTTCCTTTCTGCCTGGATCTGCCTGGGGTTTCTTCCTGTGCCACTCCACGCACCAACTCCAAATTTTACTGCTGCTTAGTGCTAAAATTGTATGAGAAAAGATGCTTCACCCAGATGGATGAAATTTATTTTACTTTCTGGTTAGTCATGAATTTCATCCTCTGTTTGATGTATCTGAGCCCAAGATGAAGGAGATCAGTGTAATCTCAGTTTTATAAAACCTTCTCGGCGTGGAACACAACCACAGCCATAACTCAGCCAGCTCCAGGGTCCTTCTGCTCCGTGCAGGAACAGACACGAGGAATTATTGACTGGATTTCCCAGGACGTACCGGTGTAAATGAGGCATAACACCAGAACTGTAGACATGTCAAAAAGCATAAAAATAAGCTTTCCCAGGAAATATGATGCCATATGGACATGGTCTTTGTTCTGGTGAGGCTTCTCTCAGTTCCCCAGGCATTTCCATGTCAGAACATTTCCGAGCAAGAGCACTGGGTTATGTCAGCTCAGCACGGAAATTGCCTTGGGCTGTGGTGTTTCCACACTGATGAAACCACTGGAACTTGTGGATTCTGCACTGTCCCATTCGTGGAGAATTGATTCATTTGTGCTGACAGCCTGCATACACCTTGTCACCCAGTAAAGTCCCCGAGTTGCCAGAAAGGCTCTGATTGTTGCTTTGGGTGATTTATCCAAGACTTATGCAGCACTCTGAGCCAAGGCCAAGAAAATTCCCTGCTGTGCCTGGACCAGATGCTGCTCTCGTCTGCGCTGTGTTAAATCTGAGATAAAATTGCTAAAGCCAAGAGACAGGGAGTGCTACCACCACCCTTGTTTCAGCTCCCATGTGTGGCCACGCCAACCCCAAAACATCAGCAGGACAACCACATCAGCCTGGAAAGTTCAGCCTCTCTGATTCCACCATGTGCTGTGCAAAAGGGTTTTGCCAAAAGGTTGAGAGGGTTTTTTTAATCGACAACACTGGCCCCATTTTAAAGAGCAAGATGGATCTTTGTAGGGCTCAGGCAGGTATGGCATGAAAATGCTAAAACATTTCCTGCCCAAAGCTTCACCTTCCCCTGCTCCCCTCCACCTTTATTTTATGTTTTCCAGAGGTTTTCCCACCACAACCAGCCAGCGTTGCCTCCAGCAGTCCCTGCACAGCCCAGCAGAGGGAAGTGGGCCACCACACTGTTTTTCCTCTCCTGCCCAGTCTCAGGGTAAAGCCACACATCTCTAGGACATTATTTAACCACACACTCTATTTACAAGGAAAGATTAAGCTTTTTTTTTGGTTAAGCATAAGTTTTCTAGTTGAAGGTACTCCTGCCCATGGCAGGGGTTGGAACCAGATGATCTTTAAAGTCTCTTCCAACCCAAACCATTCCATGATCCTAAGCATGAAGCAGAAGCTTTACTGAAATAAGGTCTTTGTCCACAGTTTGATGACAAAGACACGCTGGTTTTAAGTTCTTTACCCATATATGAGGCCTAGATAAGAGTTCACAGTTTTAGAAAGTACTGTGCAGGACAAACATGTTTTGGCACATCTACCGTTTACAGAAAAGATTGTGCAGAGTCAAGTTTCACCTCAGTGTGAGTGATGGAGACCTCTCAAAAACCTTGGTACAAGAGCTGGAAGTGCCTGCCTAGGTATAAATCAAGTTCCTCTTCAGAAAGAGTCTCTGTGGAATAAAAACTTTGTAAAGGGGAAGCTTTGGCACAAAGAGACTTCAGGGCATGGACACATTGTAAGAGGAAGGGCAGAGGAGTGTCTCATCTTCCCAGCCTGGTAGGCTTTTACCAGGTCGAGAGAGATAAGGAGCCAGCCTGACTCAGAGCTGGCTGAGCTCCTGCTTCCTATTCCAGCAGGAAGGCAGAGGCTCTGGAGCCAGCTGTCTCCTGAGGGAAGCTGTGTGGCACCCAGAGCCACTTGGCCAAAACCAAACTAGAAAGAGCCACTCTGTCACTGCCCCCGTGGTTTTTACAGCCTTCTTTTCCAGCCAGTGCTGATGCAGATGGAGCAGGGTCCAGCTGGTACCTGAGGCTGCTTTCTCTTACCCTGGGTGGCAACAGCTCCCTGCCTGTTCCCAGTGCCCTCCGGGGTGACTGCCTGGATGGGTCACTCATCTGCAAAACAGCCATCCTTTATTCCTCAAGTGCTGACCTTCCAAAGCAAGGCCTGGGTTTTTGCACCATTCTCTGGGAAATGTGCTCCTGCAGAGGGAGCACTGAACTGAGGCACGTGCAGGCCTCAGCTGAGGGAAAGAACCTGCTGGATGCTCCACGCTTTTTCCTTCTGATAACAGCAACCACGCACAAAAGGAATGGCAACTTTTCTGGGAGCAGTGTGGAACTGCCAGCCCACTCTGCTGCCCTGAGGAACAAGGACAAAGCTGTCACCCAGCTCTGCTGTTCCCAGAGTAAAGGGCTGGGGAGTTCTTGAGGGAGGCAGGAATTCAGGGGCTCCAGTTCCCCTTGGCACTCCCTTCGTGGAGCACAAACTCCTGCAGCTGCTCAGAAGTACAGACTTGGCTTCTGGATCCAGCTCTTCCTATGGAGGTTTTGCCTAAATCTCACAATGCCAGGCTCCAGAGGCCTGTGAACTACCCTCACACCAATCAAAGATAAACCTTTTCCCAGGGAAAGTGCAGAACAAAGAGCATAATACATGTGAAGGGGATGTGCTGATTTCCTCACTACCCTGTCGTGTGTCTTTGCAGCCTCTGGGACCTCACTCCCCCTCCCTGGAGATGACTACATAAACAATCATTCCACACAACTTGCTCACTTCCTCACTCTGCCTATCACCGTGGGCTCCATCCCAGCCATTATCTGCAGAGGGAATTCTGCAGGGCTGTAATTCCTTCACACAATGTGCTCTCACTTTCTTCATGGCTCCCAGGAGAGATCAACGCCTGACTTCAGCGGGTCAGGATATCAAACCAGGCTTTCTGCCTTGCTTTGCCTGTCTCTGCCTTGGTTATCCTTTGTGAAAAATAGGATGGTGACTGCTTCCTGCCTCTTCCTCTCCCTCGCCTGCATTCCCAAGAAGAGGGAGAGTTTCATTTATTGATGCTGATGGAGCCCTTGGGGACCTGCAGATAAGGAGACTCAGCGTGGAGCACAAGGGAATGTGCTGCCTCACAGAAGGATTGTGCTGCACTGTTTCTTTTCAAAGCACCTACTGACATTGTCCAAAGTAAAAGCAGCAATAATAATCAAACCCAAGGAAAACCTGAGTCTAACAGTCTGTGAAATGCAGCTGAGGCCGGCCAGGCAGCCTGTTTAGGGAACAGATGGAATGAATTCCTGAAGATGGAAGGAAGGAAAAGCTAAAATGGTCAATTGGACATTGACCCAAAGAGTGACCTTAGAGACACATCCCAAGGGGGACAACGACCACCATCAGCAGGTCCTGCTGCAGAGGAAACCAGAGGCATGGCAATATCTGGGAACTTATGAGGAGCAGCAAGATGCACCCGTTGGATCGTCAAGGGACTTTGGGAACAGTAGTACGAGGAGTGGCCGCTGCTGAGCAGAGTGAGGCAGGGTTGTAGCTATGCAGAACTCTTCCTTCCTTCTTCTGGGAAGTACAAGGGGTGGAAAAACTGAGGCACAGACAACAGATCTACCAGAAGTCCATATCTGGTTCTCCAGAACCCGTTCTCCAGAACTAGAGATCATATTCCATTCTCAACTGAATTTGCCTGGTGATGTTGAACACAGCCCCAGGAAGACAACTGAAGTAAGCCAAATATACCCTAATCTGCTCATTTCCCGTTCGGATATTCTCCTTCTGACTGACAGGAGACAGTCCCCATGCCTGGCTGTGCCACCCTGCTCCTTATCCAGCTCCCAGGCTGGCTCAGGCAAGCAGGATATCACATGCTCCAGAGGAAAACCTGTGTGGAGACACCTCTGTGCTCCCAGCAAAGCGGGATCTGACAGCCCGGGGGCTCTCAGGGCTTGGTGTGGGGTCAACACCTCACAAATGGCATTTCAGAAACATCTGAGGCCCTTGGGAACAACTTAAACTTCTCTAAATGCCCTTTTTAGAGCTTCCAGAAGTGTGTTTATTTGGAAACCAATGTGAGAGGAAACACGCAGAGGATGAAATTAAGTGTGAGCTCATTTTAAGGCTTCAGAGTATTTGATCAATTGCTGCTCAGAAAAACCTTGGTAGGTTGTGTGTACCTGGGACATCTGTGCTCCTTCTTCTACCCAATTAATTAACTTTGTCACTGAGTTGCAGCTACTAATTAACACTTTTAATACCATCATGTACAACAGAAGGGTGAGAGTTCCAATGTCCCACAGAAACCTGATGGTACCAGATGAACCCAGCTGAAAGTCTGGAAACAAAACTTCAGCAGGTGTTACCTGCTGATCAGTTCTTCAGTGGCTTCAAACACTTCCCTACACAGAGGGTTTCAAACTTCTGTTTTTCGAGCTTCAAGCAGAAAAAGAGATTTCAGATACCTCTGAGTCAGGTGCCAGTGCCACTATTCAGAGCACTCCCTCATTTTTTTCCACGGATTCCTTTGCTTAGGAGTGCAGGGAAGGTGCCAAGGACACGGCTGCCAGTTCAGGAACATGACTCTTTATCAGTACAAGCCTTGTCTTTTCTTCTGTAGTCTCAGCTTAACTCTCTGAAAGGAGGATTCAGTGACTAGAAAAGGGAAGTGACCTTGCTGTTTGTGCAGGGGGAGTTGCACACCCTACACCTGAGGCGCCCCTGATCCCGCTCCCTGCTCCGATCCCGCTCCCTGCTCCGATCCCTATCCCTGCTCCGCTCCCTGCTCCACTCCCTGCTCCGATCCCTATCCCTGCTCCTATCCTTCTCTCTGCTTCGCTCCCTGCTCTGCTCCCTGCTCCGCTCCCTGCTCTGATCCTTGCTCTGATCCCTGCTCCGATCCCTGTTCTGCTCCCTGCTCTGATCCCTGCTCTGGTCCCGCTCCCTGCTCTGCTCCCTGCCCTGACCCCTGCTCCGATCCCTGCTCCGATCCCCACTCCAATCCCACTCCCTGCTCCGTGCCCCATCCCACTCTGACGGATTCGCTCTCCACGGCCAAACACCCCGTGCTGAGCTCCAGCTGAGTCCAGCCAGGATGGAGAGAGGTTCCTTTGTGCAGTGCACCCATGCCCTACATTTTCAGGGGAAGTAAGGACTTCCCTGGCACTGCCCGCTCTGCCGGGCAGCTGAGTTACAAGTAAATACAGGTAAGGAGCTTTGCTCCTTCCAGCAGAAGTCGGGATAATTCCCTCCATCAGCAGAGTTGCATAAGCCCCACTTTCCCCACATGGCACTGCCGGCAGAGGTGTTGTCCCCTGAGGCCTTGCCAAGGACCTGGAGGCATTCCAGATCCCACAGTTTTAGGAATTCTTTATGGCAGCTGAGCTGCCCCAGCGTAACAAAGATAGTGCTAAATTCTCATCATCACTTCTCTGAAAAGTCATAGAAGAATGAAGTATGTGAACATGTCAGAAAGACACAAAACAACTTGGTTTGTTCAGCCCGGAGAGGAGGAGGCTGAGGGGAGACCTCAGGGTGGTCTTCAGCATCCTCACAAGGGGCAGTGGAGGGACAGGGTGGGACAACATTCTCAGGCACAGAGTGGGATCGTTGGGGTGTCCTGTGCAGGGCCGGGAGCTGGACTGGATGATCCTTGTGGGTCCCTCCTGGCTCAGGATATTCCATGGTTCTGTGATTCCATGATAACTCACCAGGGCATCTTTCATGCTGTCAAGTCCGGGGAGGGATTTCCCCTCTCTGAGCCCACCCTCAGTGCTCTGTAAAGAAGAGGGCAGAGAACACAAGGGCCCTGCTGCTGTTTCTGACCTCGAGGAGTCAACTCCCACTGGTCTCTGCCTTTCCGGGTTCCCACATGCACTGCCAGCACTACAAACCAGCATTTAAACAGCCTATGCATTTAAATTTTGTCATTAGACTCAGCAGAGGAGGACAAGGCTTCACCAACCTGCTGCCTAAGAACACGCGAGGCTGAAGTGATTACAAACCCTTTACTTCCATTACTAGCAAGGCTTGAAGGTGCTGGGAGGGATGAGGGCTATAATTTACTCCATCTGTAAGACTGTTCTTCCATTGCAGGCACTCAGAGATTTACACTCTCTGCAGGCCTGCCTGCCTGCGTGCTCGGTTTATTTAGGGAAGGCTGGCGGGGAAGCCAAGAGGAGCCAAAACCCCGCTCTCACATTTCCCTGGGCTGTGATGGCACTTATTCCCAGAGCAGGAAGTTTGGGAGTGACTCAGAGGCACTCAGACAGCAGAGTGAGTGCTCAGCCTCCCGTCACTGCTGCTCTCGCTGCCCCACCACGGGCTGGAACTTGCTCAGTGCGTGGCTCATCCCCGGAAGGATGGAATCATCTCTCCTGGGACTGCACTGGAGCTCAAATCCCTCCGTGCTGAGCACACAGTAAATAAGGACTGGGAGGCTGCCAGGATTCCTGCACTGAGGTTAATGAATAAACAACCGCCTGCAGGACTCACTCGCCTCCTATTTTTAACATCTGTATCTTTGATTGCATCTTCGAGAGACCTCTCCATAAATAACCATTCCGAGAGATAAAAGCATTGGATGTTTCCTTTGACAGAACAGAGATTAACAGCATTTAGACAGAAAAACTGCTGGTAGGCAAGCAGGCTTTTGCTTTTTATAGAAAATGTTGCCTTTATCATGGCAAACAGAACGCTGAAAGACAAGAAAATGCAAATATAGCAAGGGACATTCTGGAAATGGGAGCTGTTACGCCTTGTTTCTCCCATTTCTTTCTGGTGGGAGATGCTGTCATCGCACACATTTCCAGGAAAACACTGAAGGGAGCTCAGAAAAGTGGGCAATGTTGGGAATTAGGAGAGCTGCCAGCACACCAAGGTTGCTGCTGAAAATGGGATTTAATTGCTTGGTTATG
This sequence comes from Callaeas wilsoni, assembly GCA_013398955.1. NCBI lineage: Eukaryota > Metazoa > Chordata > Aves > Passeriformes > Callaeidae > Callaeas > Callaeas wilsoni. The sequence goes on along the minus strand of VWPU01018384.1, from coordinate 13,054 downwards.
GATGCAATTTTGGGAATATTACCCGAGGTGAATAAAATAAACAGTTTCACAAACGCAACCCCTTGGATTTCCAAGAGTGCCTTGGGTGGTTTGGAATGTCCAGCATGAGAGACAAGGAGGAGAAATCCTTCTGCACTTTGTGGGAATCCCTGCCATCCAAGGGGGCTCCGAGCACCTTGGAGTCATTTGTCACTTGTGAAAATCTAGGTCATTTACTTCCCTCCTCCTGCTCTGCTTTTTTTAATGCTAAATATAGAATGTATTTTCTGGCTTCAGACTGAATAAAGTTGTTAATTACACTCTTTCCTAAAAACCTGCAATTGAAATTCACTTGGGGAGTCTCCGAAAGCTGGGGAAGGCTATTCTTTTTTATAATATTCTTTTGACATGTCTTAGAGGAAAAAGGAAGAAAGTCCATTTGCTTTTAATTTCTCAGTTTTGAGGATAATATTTAACAGAAGTAAATCCCTTTAAGGGCTCAGCTATGCTCTTTGAAGCTAGAGGGGAAAATCCCATTGAGTATCAGTGCAGGAGAACCAGCCAGATGCTTTGGAAAATTATGTTAAACAATCTGCAGTGTGTTAAGCGATGCAAGAAAATTAATTTGTGCCATCATGAACTGCCAATAGGTGAAAAAGATGGGAATCCTGAGCATAGTAGGTAGGGTATAAAAATAACCAGGTTCTTTCAGGGTGTACCTCATCAATCAGCTCCTGGTAAAGGGTCTGGAGCAATTCCATCCTCAGCTCCTGGGGCTGTAAAAGCCCAAAAGGGTTGGTGTAACACACCTGCCTGCCAGGAATGTCAGGAGGTGTAACAGATGGATTGACATGCTCTGCAGATGAAAAGGGCTGCCTGAGTGTGATCAAATTTGTTATTAATGACGGAGCTATTAAAACAAAGGGGTGTCTAATAATGGAGTTAATTCCTTGTTCCAGTGCTTTTGTCCTCGCAGCACTGCGGGGCAAACACTGCCTCCCTGAGCCACAAAGCTCCTCTGGTTCAACTCTGAGCAGACCTGGCTCTGCCCAAGCGTTAAAGAACGTTTTTTGAACATATAAATCCTGTTCCAAACTTCCTCAAGCCTTGGAGGATGCCATCTCCAGCTGTCCCTGGTGGTGGCCAGAGCCACCCGGTGCTTGTTGCTCTATCCCCAAGGGAAGAGCAGCTGCCAGGCTCGGAGTTGTTGAGGAAAGAACTTACTTATTTACTGCAGGGCCTCCAAAACTCAGGGATAAACCTGCCCCAGCCATCCATGCCCCCTCTCTGCTGAGGGAGATGCATGGGCACCCCTACAAAGCAGTGCAGCCTTGGACACCCGTCTGAGAGGGAGAAGAGGAGATGCCTCCTGAGCATGAGGGAACCAGAACTGCCTTCATCAGGCACCTCATTTCAGTGTGCCTGCAGGTGACTGGGATGATCCCAGGCCACGGTCACTTGGTCCCTCAGGATGCAGAGGATTGAGAACTACAAGAGATGGACATTTCTTTAAGCTCCAAGGTGACAGCAGTGCAGAGAGAGAGAGACAGCAGCCCCAGTGGGGTCATTCCTGTAGCCCCAGTGGGGTCATCCCTGCACCCCCAATGGGGTCATACGTGCAGCTCCAATGGGGTCATTCTTGCCGCCCCACAGCAGTGAGATCATTCTTGCAGCCTCACAGCAGTGGGGTCATTCCCGGCGCCCCAGAGGGGTCATTCCTGTAGCCCCAGTGGGGTCATCCCTGCACCCCCAATGGGGTCATACGTGCAGCTCCAATGGGGTCATTCTTGCCGCCCCACAGCAGTGAGATCATTCTTGCAGCCTCACAGCAGTGGGGTCATTCCCGGCGCCCCAGAGGGGTCATTCCTGTAGCCCCAGTGGGGTCATCCCTGCACCCCCAATGGGGTCATACGTGCAGCTCCAATGGGGTCATTCTTGCCGCCCCACAGCAGTGAGATCATTCTTGCAGCCTCACAGCAGTGGGGTGATTCCTGCAGCCCCAAGGGGGCAATCCCGCCGCCCCAGGGGGGTCACTCCTGCAGCCCCACAGCAATGGGGTCATTCTTGCAGCCCCACAGCAGTGAGATCATTCTTGCAGCCTCACAGCAGTGGGGTCATTCCTGCAGCCCCAATGGGGTCATTCCTGCAGCCCCAGTGGGGTCACTCCTGCAGCCCCACAGCAGTGAGGTCATTCCTGCAGCCCCACAGCAGTGGGGTGATTCCTGCAGTCCCCCCTCTGCAAAGGGCTCGGATGGACTTGGGTTCAGCTCAGATCTGGGGGGGGAGGCCAGACCAGGGGTTTGGGCAAGGACACACGCAGCTCACAGAGCACGGCCCCATTACATCAGGCTGCAGAGGGTTCTGCAGTACAGGGGGGCATCAAGAGGCACCTGGTTCTTGCCCAAACCATCTCCCAATGCAAAAGAAAGGCCTGATGCTCACAGGTGGCCAAGGCACTTGTGCCGTCCCTGTGCTGGTGGGGTGGGACATGAGGCTCAGATGTTGGGGACAGCAGCAGTAGCATCAGCTCCTCCGGGTACCGCTGCATTGCTTTTCGACTCTGGCAGCCCGGCTCTTCCGCTGACTTTCCATCCATCCTGCAGCCCATTCCCCTGCCTTCCACGAGCACCGTACAAATGAGGCCCAGCATTAATGAGCCATTGCATACAGATGAGCTGGCAGCCAGTCCGAGCTGCCACAGCCACACATAAAAGCCAAGGAGGGCCTTGGGCTCTCTTCCTTTGATGCAGGAGCTGCCTGGACCCAAATTCCCTGGAAGTTCCCTGGTCTGAGGGACACGGGCAGCTCCTCTCCCACCTCCCTTCTGCGGGCACCTGCACTGGGTAAGACACAAGGTAAGGGGCTCTGTTCTACTGTTTCCCCACCATATTTCCCTACAGACTGTCTCTTCTGTCTCCTTGCATAAATTTTCCATGTCAGGACTACACCAAGGGAACCAAAGAATCCTTTATATTTTGTGGACTAGCATGTGTGGGTTCTAGTCTGCCTTGTCACTGGCTCACCTCTCCTTGGGCAGCCCTTTGCCAGTTCTCTGCCTCCGTTTCTGCTCCCACTAAACAGCTACTGAGAAGAACACTGCCAAAGAAAATCTCTGCATCTGCTGGAGTCACCTCAGACACCGAACGCAGGCGATGGCAATTCAGGCATTGCTCCTCTCTTGGAATGCTGAGTGAATTTCTGACCGTGACATGGGGCTGGAAGGGCCTTAAACCTCAGCTCTTTGAAAAACCAGGGTGGGATAAGCTGGTACAAGCTCAGAGCAGGTTAGATTTGTGTGGGAATCGCTAGCACTGCTGTTTAACCCTGTGTTAGCAGCAGCCACCTGGGCTTCAGAGTGAATCAAGTAACTCCAGAGTAACTGAAGAGCTAAGTGTTTGTAAAAGGCCAGCTACTGAGCATCAGCTCAGGCTTTTCGCAGCCCTACCTGAACAGGAAGGTGTTTTAGTTCCCCAGAACCGACTGCTCAGAGCAGAAGCTCCCCCAGCTCAGCTGCAGGAGATGCTCAGAGCTCCAGGAACGAGGTTCTCAAAACTTCTAAAGTTAAAAAAAGTAACCGCCCTTAAATTCTCTTCCATTTTGGGCATGACAACGTGTAGTGCATGGTTCACTTCCTTAATCTCACAGTCAATTGCTTTTCTCAACTCCTATAAACATCAGCAGGGAAAGAGAAAAATCTGCATATGTGTTAGTAATAAATTTAAAAATCAGGGCATACCACTTAAGGGTTGACTTGTCAGAAAATGGTAATTAAAAGTGTTCCAGCTGACAGTGCTGCTTTAATGAATTATTAGTAATGTTCTCGGAGAACACTTGATGAAAGACACCATAAGAGCTCTTGCTTAAACAAACCAATTTTCTGCATCGTGCAACTTCAGTGCGCAAGAGGGGGGAAATCTCCATTATAGAATTACAAAAATAACCAGGTAATGGTTTGAATGATTACGAAGGAACAAGTGGCCATTCGTACTCAGCCTATATTTCCTATACCGCAGCCTTTTTCCATAGGTGCCTACCTGAGAGCTGCCACTCTTGTGTTAAACTCTGTCCCAAAAGGCCCAAGAGGTGCAGTGTAAGAGCTCCTCACAGTTACCAGCTGTTCTCCACGCACAGGGCAGTGTTCCTGAGACAGGGACACAGCCTTTGGCTCTGGATCCCTGATCACAGCTGGATCCCACCAGGCTTTGCCTGGCAGAGTCCAGGGGAGCTGGACAAGGCAGCACAGAGCACATGAATGAGGAGCCGGATGCTGGCGGTGGATGCAGAGGGCATGGAACTCTAGGGATGGGCTCTTTGAGTACTTTAATTAATTGTCCAGTGGCTCTTTGTGCCTTTTACTGCTCAGCATCTACTGCAGCTCCTGCAGGAGGTCCTTAATTCCAGACAGAACCAAGGCTGGCAAGGAAACAGCGAGGGGAGAGTGTGTGGAGACTTGGAAACACAGCCCTGCTTAGTGGGAGCGATGTGTGGAGTGGGGAAGGATGAGGGCAAAGGGCACTAAGCCTTAATCATGGATTTGTGTTTGAATGCGAAGGAGACGGCGGTGGGAGGTGGGGAGACAGGTGGAGGAAAGAGGCTCTCATGCCTCATTTCCTTGCCATGGGATTCTTGCTGGGTTCCAGCTCTATCCAGATTGGTTGGTTGTCCTTGACTGTTCCAGGAGAAATGTAAGAGTGCATCTCTGGGAATTCACCTCTCTGGCAGAAGTCCCGTGGACCCACCCCAGCACAGGTGAGCAGCACATCTCGGGGAACTGAGGGGTTCTTGCAGGGGTGGTGGTGGGAAAGGCACTTCCCAGGAGGAGTCCAGAGCTCCAGAGGGCTGTTCTGGGTTCAGCTCTTAGCAGCAGCTCACCTCAGCCCCCTGTGACCAAGGCACATCTCTAAATCTCTGGATGACAGCAGGAGTAAGGGCAGTTTGACATGGGAATGGAACTTCACCTTCCCAGCCAGGCTGCCCCAGGAGTGCCCGCTGTGTTCCCCGGGCACGCAATCCCAAAGCTGCACCAGCACCACACACCCTGCCTGACTGCAGCTCAGCCTGCCCACAGAGAAAAGGAGCTTTAGAGCTCAGTTCCAGTGCTCTGGGTGCCCCCAGAGATCTTCAGGAGTCCTGTCCCCAGAGCAGGAGCTGGGACCAGCGCAGGGCCCATGAGGGCACACCCTCCCTGCTGAGCCCCACTCAGGTAAGAGTTCGTTCCCTTCTTGCTTTCACCACGCAGGGCTGGGACACGGGAACCTGCTTCCTCTGCAGCATTCCATGAGAAAGGCAAGGGAATTTAACTTGGCTCGGCCTTTAATAAACTCTCCCAACCACCCTCTGTGCTGTGGGCAGAAATGAGCACAGGGGAACGCAGAACAGGCAATGAGCAGCCAGATACTGCTCGAAGCCCTTGGAATGCCCATCCCAAAGGGAAAAACAAGCAGTTATACAAGTGACATGTGCATCACGGGGCAGAGCTGCTGTGATCTGAAGGGCCACTCTGTGTGTGGATGTTTGTTAATATCGAGAGGAGTCCATCTCACTTCCCTTTTTCATTTAGATTTGGGGGATGTGTCTAATCTTGTCACCCAGGGTGAGAGGAGACGCCCTGAAGAACAGCTCCTTCAGCCCTCAAATATAAACTAGAGTCTGGTGCCTCTGTTAAATGAGCTGCCTGGACTCTTCAAACATTTGAAGGGGTAAAGTGAGGTGAGAGTAAATCCTTCATGGGTTTTACACTACTTTAGTAGGACTCTGGAAAGCTCAAATAACATCCTGAGGTTTGCTGCATAATTGAATCCTACATGAAGTGGCACAACTGACACAAGATTTTTAAAAGCTCATTAATGGCTGAGGTCAGAGCTTCACTTTTGGAAGTAATTTAGTCCAAAGTTCAGCTTAGGCACTTAACAGAAGCAGAAACTTAAAATAGGAGTCTTGGTACCTAGAACTGCTTGTGTAGCTGATGATCCAGGGAAGTTTGAAGCAATTCACTTTGAGATGCCAGTTTCTGAGAACTGAGGGGAATTCTGAGGCACCTGAGCCACTTGAATAAGTTCCCTCAGGTTAGTGGAATGAATCACCACCACAGAAAACTCCATCAAGATTTAAGCTCCTAAATGAATGGGAAGGATGTGAGATGCCTGGGCAGGTTAAGGTGTTCTCCCCTGGGAATGAAACAGTGGGATATACGTAAGGGGAGTCCAAGAGGTCAGCATCACTCTCACGTTTCTATCTGCTTCTGTCTGGAACACAAGGACCTCTCACGGGAACTGCATTAGGTGCTGAACAATAAGAGGCAGAAAGAACCACTGGGCACTTGGTGTAATTTAAATACAGAGCCTTGCACGGTGTGGGATCTCATCCTAAAGCTAAAGACTTTCATTTGCAAAATGATCTGCAAAACAGCTTTATATTTGTCCCCCTCCAAAAGCCATTGTATATTGCTTCTGTTTCCCTCCTTGCTGAGAATATTGAGATATTATACACGCAGAACTTTTTCCTTTCGCAGAATAAACAGGTACCTGTCAAAATAGCAAGGGGGCATCTCTTATTGAGATTCTCCTAAAATCTGTGCTTCATTTCAATTCTGACTACAGCAAGCTGATGCTGTTGCCAGACCACAGCTCCACACTCAAGAGGTCTCAAAACTTTGCAGTCATTGAATTTATCCACCCAACCCCCCTTGTTCCTCTTCCATCTTATGAGCAGATGGGGAAACAGGTAAAAAGAGGAGAATATTTGTCCCATAGTACACCAAAAAAAAAAAAAGTGGAAAGTTGGGAATTCAGCTCAGCTATTTGGACTCTAGGGAATGCTTTATCACTTGACTGTACTTCCTAGGTCCTGCAGCCAAAAGCCATTTGATTAGGACAGATTAGTTCGGTTTTGGGTTGAGACAGAATCTGCTCCCTAAGTTTACTCCTTGCTGTGAAATAGCAAGGAATGAATGTACTGAATGCTGGTCTCTGACCTTGGTTATAAGTTGATTTAATTGGATTTGATTTTTCAAATGTAACATCTCAAGTCAGCCATAAACTCTGGAATTAGCATAGCACATCTCGGCACAGGAGAGATTTTCGAGCAGCAGAAGGAGATGAAGTCCGTGCCCAATGAATTTCAAATTACACTGAGGATGAACTCAGCCATATGCATGTCAAAGCCAAATTGTGCAGGCTCTGAGTGCAGCAGGCACACAGTTATTAATGGCTTACATTTGCTATTAGGAATGCAAAGTAGCTGCTTTGCACCCAGTTTGTTCTGACGTCTCCTCACATCAATGACCCATGTGACGGGTCAATAATTCACTCCGTGCACTCCGCAAGCCAAGAATGTCTTGCAAGTCAATTACACTCATAGAAATAATTAGGAGCACAAAAGTAACTGGAAGATTGGGATAGAAAAAGCCCTGCTGGTGAAATATTGCATATCCCACGCAAAGCAGAGCATTCCTGCCTTTGGATGTGCAGCTCGTGCTCCCCAGCACCTTCCAAAGGCACTGAGCATGCCCCTGACAGCAGGAAATGGCCTGAAAAGGGACAATTTTCAGTACCAGTATTTCAGGGAATAATCAGGTTCCTGTCTAACTAAAAGCTATTTTCTTTCTGCAGATGTGTGAAAGAGTAGGACATTAGGCAAATAACTGCCTGCTGAGATTCGATCCTCAAAATTGTTCCTGAAATTTGTTTAGCTTTCATGACATTAAATTGTAACACATCCCAGGAAAATTTTAACCAATCTGCTGAGCACAAGCAGACTCTAATTCAGATGGACAAAATCTGCTTCATCAGACCCTGTAGGAAAGAGCACACAATGCCTTTACCAGCTCTGAGTTCAGCTGGGAGCTTCTGAAGTCAGGCTTCTCACAGCCCAACTCTTGGGTCGTCAAGCTGAGTCTAAAGGCCATGGCAGGGGCTGCAGGCTGTGCTGTGCATCCCTGGAATTAGGGCTGTTATCCACACCTTGGGGGGGCAGCCAGGGAGAGCTGAGGGATGGAAATCGTTGAGATTGGAATGGGACAAGATGTTGCTGAAAATCATGGGAAGCAGGCCTCAGGAACCAAGGGCAGGACAAAACCTGTCAGTCCCAGTCTGGAGCCCTTGCGATGGACAGGAACCTTCCCAGCACTGGTGTCTGATCTGTGGTTGTGCAGCCTGGACTGATTCAAGGTGGAGCATCAGCCAGCAGGTGCCAGCCTGCCTCAGGAGAGCAGGGCCAGGGAGCCAAAGGGGAGCAGGGAAAATTAACAGGTAGTGGCTGATGTGCTTCAGCGTCAGCTCAGCTCGTCACATGGGCAGACACCTAAAGGAATTCATAGGGCAGAAAACCTGTATTATCCAAAGGAAAAGTGCATCTGTTCAGGAATGCAACCAATCCTTTCCCTTTTGAGCAATTCTGTGGGGTCAGCAGAGGTTTCTTTGCTTTCTGGATGTACAGTGAGAATTAAGAGGTTGCATTCTCCCCCCAGATGCTCCCATTCCCTGTGGTGCCACTGTAGCCCATCTGACTCTGACTATAGATATCAGGGAGGATCTTTATGCTTCTAAGGTAAAAAGAGAGCCAGAAGCTCAAGTCCAAAATGTCTATTAATGGAGAGCAAGACTGGAATGACATTCCTTTCAATACATCTGCTGAGAAACTCCTGACTGAGAGGCAGGACATGTTCAGAGGAACCCAGCACATGATCATGAAGCAAAGGGTCTATTAATGTTCCTGTCTGAGAGAAACTATGATCCTACGTACAGAAATTCAGGAAACAAGGACAACTTGATTGCAAAACAAAGCCAAATCCAAGCAGCAGCAGAGCCAGGAACAGACAGAACAGTAACAGACTAACTAAGAGTAGAAAACCCTCTATAAACTCTGTATTTGTGGGATTTACTATGAGAGTACTGTTATTTAACAACAGAGATGAGAGGTGATAAGTAATGAGCAGCACGGAACTCAGGCTGCAGCGCAGCCTTTAATCCTGGCAAGTGAGACAGGCAGAGCTGGAAAATGCTTCACACACAGTTCAGTGATGTAAATGATCCAAGGGAAGAGCTCCATACACACTTTGATCTTGAGAGAAAGCCTTCCTCACTTTGTTCTGTGTTTACCTGGAGAAAGGGATAAAGTGTGAAAGAATTGCCTTCTGTGCGAAACAAATAGCAATAAATTCTATTTATAGCACAGCGGTGCTCCTGAAAGATCTCAAAATCCTGAGAGCTGTGCCCAGGGATCACCGCAGTTACTACCGAAGCAACTGTAGTACTCTAACAGGGCAGGGCAGAGGGTGCCGTGCAGTAAAATAACACCTGGTGAAACCCCGGCCTCAGCCTTAAAATAGCCTCACAGTTGCATGTGAAGTAGAGAAATGATTCTTATTTCCTTTGCAGACAGGGACCAGGAGTTAGAGAGTGATGGAAACATCTGAGCCCACAGAGTCAGGGCCCCAGCTCAACAACTGCTGTTTCCAGGCCAGTGAATCCTCACATGCACCATTTCAGGAGGGCTGGGGAGTGCAGCTACCACCTATCCCATCATACTGTACTTCTCCAAGTCTTTCCTCTCCCAGTCCTGCTGGCTGGGAAGTGCTGGCATTCCCAATGGAAACCTGGCAAAGCAGGGTTTGGGTCTGGCTGATCCAGACCAGTGTGACAGACCTCTCTGCTCTGGTTGGGTTGTTGGCACCAAACCAGCACAGCACAGAGGGAGTTTGGCCAGATTAGAAACCAAAGTCACCTTGATAAGCACCAAAGGCTGGGCTGCTGGAATTACAGCCTAAGGTGAGGACAGAGCTCTTCGCATTCCATGAAAACATTCCCTGGCTGACTGGGGCGTTCCCTGGTGCCGTAAGGAGGGGAGAGACGGAAGCAGAGCAATGATCCCCAGGCTGGGATTCACACGGGGTACCAGCATCTTTTTGGAGTCTGTGCCCTAAAAACGACAGAGCAGCTCTTCCTGCTGCAGTCCCACACAGGGCAGGGGTTTATTTGCCTTTCCCTCCTCTTCCCCAGGCTCACACACAGGGAGTATCCCAAGAGTACATCAAATCCTGCCCTAAGGATGCAGCTTGGCCGTGGCAGGGCCAGCCAGGCTCTTGGGTGTGTTCTGAGTGCCCCTTTACCGTGTCTCTGCTCCAGAGCTGGAACTGGCTGCTCTCTGAGCTACTGTGGGAAGACTTTATGTCACAGCAACATTTGCTGTCTTGTTTTTGTTCTTGTGCAGAGCCCAGAGAGAGCAGCTGCAGTGCTCCTCCCGCGCACCGAGAACCCTTTCCCAACCCACTGAGTTCACCAGGGCTGACAGATCTCTGCCCCCAGCCCCGGAGCTGGGGCCTGTCTGGGCGGTACCACAGTGAGATCAGCTTAAATTCCCCGGCACTTTGGAAAGAAAGCCTGTACAGCAGCAGAGGCTGTTAGCTGGCAGGGCAGTGCTGGGGGCTGAGGTACCCTGAGAGCAGAGCAGGGTTAGACCTGTCAGTGCTCACGGGTGGCTTCGCCTTGGCAAAGTCTGTCCCCTGCCGTGTCCCAAGCGCAGAACCAGCTGCCTTTGGGCTCCTGCAGCAACTGGTGACTGACACTTGACATTGCCAGCCTGGAGAAACAAAATGGGAGTTAATGATTCAACCCCTTAAATGCCTCAGCAAAGAACACCAAAATGGGGAATGTGCAGAATTGGCTCACATGACTCTGCCCATTTTCCCTGTGGCTTTTCGGGGGTGTTTATGCAGCATTTGCCTTCCAGCCCTCTCTGCTGAGGGTTCATTGCATTCAGATCAATCCCACACATCCAGGTGAGAACCCATTTCCATCTGCCCTTCTCACACATTCACAGGGCAGTGCCTTTGTCTGGCAGCACAGAGCAGAAGTAACCACACAAAACCTGCCTTTCTCCATTAAACATTTCAGCTAAAAGCAGAAAGCTTTATGTTCAAGACTTCTCAGCCCATCAAAATCAATTCTCTTAAAGTAGAACACAAATCTAGTATAACACTGGTGCTGAGTTAAATCCCTATTTTTTTTCCTCATGCAACTACAACACGTCACACACGACTCTGCTACAATGATAATTATTTGGGGGCGATATTTTTTGCCAAATTAAGAATCCCAAAAGATATAATTTGCTTGAGAAATAATTTCTCCCAGACAGCCATTTCCTACTAAAAATGGAATATTTTCAGTGGAAATCTATTTGTCTGAAAATAGAAATTAGTTCTGTTGAGAAATCCTGCTGGAAAGACAGCTCAGCTCCCAGTTCTGTCTCCAGAGGCAACATCCCAGCATGGCTGCACCCTGAGCTGGTGCCTGGGAATTCTCTGTCCCAGCAGAAGGTGCAGTGGGAGGTTCACTCTGGCTGTGGATTTACCCTGGCACTGCAAAAATATCAAATAATGATGTTTTCTTTGGTGCCTGTGAAGTGGTTGTTGCTGAATGCTGGCAGATGGTTTTGTGCAGCCAGAGGTGTTTCCAAGTGCCACATTCCCAGAGGGACTGAGGGCCAGGACAGGAGGAAGTGCTGCTTCTGTTCCTCTGTCCAACCCTTCCCAGTGTTTGTGTATGGGATGTGTCCTTTGCTCTCAGTCAGCTGAAGCCTTTAAACTCTCCCCCAGCAAATGCAGCCCTGGATTAATTTCTGTGCAGCACTAATTACAATATTATTAATTGCTAACAATGACAGTAATGTCTTTATTGCTGTAAATCCTTCATTTATACATCTGAGGTAAGTATTTTAACTTTTGAGGACCCCAAGCAGTCCTAAGCTTTCAGAAAACAAGATTTGCTTGAGTCCCCAGTGCTGCAGTGCCTGTTCTTTCATTTATTCACTGGCCTGCGTTCCCATGAGGGAATTATTTCTTCCCCTCAGCTTTGTGGGGGAAACTGCAGCCCCTCCTTTCAAACCATGTGTACAGCACACAACATTCCTGGGTGGAATTAGTGACTGTTTGTTATCACAGAAGTATCATTGAAAGGTGGCTCCAAGGGGCACTCAAGTCACACTGGGGCTGCTCAGCAGCAGCACACCAGGTGCCAAACCCTACAAAATGGGTTCAAAGCACAATGAGAAGATCTCATTTAAGGCAGAGGGGCAGAACCTTCCTGGCAGGGCAGGGCAGGGCAGCACTTCTGAGGTGACTGAGTCCCTTGAGCAACCAACTGCTCCTATAGACTCCCTACATCCCACAGATGTCAGAGCTGGCATGGTTCTGTTTCTAAAAGTCAGTTCATGAGGAAGGGAAGGGAGGGGACAGTGCATGTCCTGGTTGTGTCACTGCTGCGCTGGGCGGGGCCAGTCCTGCTTCATCCAGGTCTGAGACAGGAGGATGGAACCTCCCTCCTTCCCCCATCTGAGGGGGACAGTTTGGCACTGCAGGGATTTCTCCATTGGCTGCTCACACAGAGCTGTGTGCTCCCACAGAAATCTGGGCTGGGAGACACCTCTTTCAAGGATATTCCATGTTCCCAGTGGATGTTAGGGACTGATGCCCAGCCCCCAGGCAGGCAGGCAGGTATCCCTCTGCCTCTCCTGCATGGAAAAGGGCAGCTTGGGCACCTCACAGTAATTCTGTTTAGCAGGAGAGAGGGCAAGGCAGGGGATAAGATCCTGTGGGGTATCCACTTGAAATTCCGCTTGGACTTTAGGCAAATGCAGTCACTTGGGCTGGAGCTGTGACAAGACTCTAGCTTAGCACTGAGCCGGATGGAAGGATCACATTTCCCACATGGAACTGGCATTTCAGGCGAGACTCTGGAGGCACAGCCACAGTGCTCAGCACTCCAAGCTGCTGCCAGGGATAAATATTCCATGGTGGCATTGCCAGGACCAAGAAGGAACCTTGCCAGTGCCAGCAGGTCTGGTCCCCCGGCAGACGTGTCCCTCAGGAGGATGCTCAGAGGATGGTTCAAATCAGGTTCTTTCCAGACAGACACCAAGGCCAACTGGCTGCTTTAGGGACCTTATCTTTTCCTCCACTCCCAGCTGATTCAGCTCTCTGTGACAGTCCTAGATTCTGATTTTGATGTAACAACAAGACAGAATGGTGCAACTGCAATCCCCTCCCTACAGGCACTTTCCTGCTCTCCATCCCATCCCA
>VWPU01018383.1:0-20655 GCA_013398955.1 Callaeas wilsoni | reverse complement strand
CGGCCGGGCCGGGGCCGAGGCCGCAACCCCGCGGGCCTGGGCGGCGCCGGGGGCGGGCAGCCGGTAACAAAGCCGCCCGCAAGGCAGGGGGATACGGCCGCCCCGCCGGCGGAGGGGCTGCGGGGATGCCGTCCAGGCCGCAGCTCCGCAGCCGCCGGCCCCGGGGTGCAGCGCCCAGCGCGTTGCAGGGGACCCCGGCCCGCACTCAGATCCGCCCGGCGAGCCCCGGCCCGCACCCCCAGGAACGAGCAAATGGGGCGGGCGGGTGAGCAGCGATCCCCGTGCGGAGCGGGGGAAATGCTCCTGCGGCTCCTACATTGTTACCGCTACTGACGAGCAAGCGCCACTGAGGTGGTGCTTTGAAACGCCGGGGTTTTTTTAAGTCGCACACAGTTATCTGCACTGACGGCTATCGGTGTCATCAGCGTGAGTATGAGCCAGCCTTCACCGTTCCCTCAGTGCCAATCACCCGTCTGTCTCAAAGCAGTTAGGTCCGACAGCTCTACATTTCCTACTTTTTCGGCAATTTTACCTGCGCTTTGTCCATCGCAATGAATTCAGGATTGTTTTCAGAGGAAAATGTGGTTGCAAAAAAAAACCAAACAAAACACAAATTACACCAAAACTTAAAATACGTGAATATGTACGAAACGCAGTAATCTAGAGGAAGAGAGATGTGAAACACGGCAGAATCACAGCCTAACAAAAACACTGTAATGCCCAGTAACAGGAAAAAAATGGACATATTCTTGCATGGTCAAGGTTCTGGTTATTATTATGAGACAGCACCTCATGCTTTGTTTTCTAAGTCGCATTAAGATAAAATCTTCCCACAACCAAGGAGCACATCAGTCATTGCTACTTTGTATTCCACATCTGTTTTCTAATATATATATATATAACGATGTATGGGAAATTACATGGGTTTCTGTAGACACTGTTTCTTCACAGTAAACAGATGGCAACTATATTAAATTAATGTATGTCAAAATACAATGTAAGTATAGTGCATTCTCGAAGCCCTGGGCTCCAAATCCTTTCTGAAGCCCGCGGCACTGTGGGCTTGGGCTCTTCAGCCCTTCTGTACTAGAGGAACTGCTCCAGATACAAGTGTATGCGGCTGCATTCCAAAGTAGGTCAAGCTATAAAAGTCAATGACACTCTTCCACCTACCTGAAGCTTAAAAACTTTGGTTTGTTTCTTTTCTGTGACTTGCACACCTTTTGGCACATTGGCCCAAAGTAGTTTAAACATGCTTAATGTGCAAATGATCAGTGTGCAACTGATTAGTCTTATACAAATTTTCCCTGATTTCTTATACTGAGGAGTGTACTACTGTGATGTGCAATTGCAATAAACATTTGGATTTACATTAAAGGATCAGATTTGGATGATCATATATAGGTTAGTGGTTATTTGGACATTGTAGACACATCTCTCTTTTCAGCAGTACCTTGGCTTGGTGCCAGTAATGTAACGCTTATTTTACTTTCTGAAACAAGATGAAAAGAGGGAAAAAAAAGTGCAATGCCAAGACTTTCATAACATTTATGATTATTTGTGCTTTGTTTTTGGTTATCATGACATTTTTTTGATGATGAGAAACCCAGAAGATGAAAACCTTTAGCTAATGAATTATTCTCAGTGGATTTGCAAGCTGTTAAAGCCTTTTGATGGTGTGACACAAGTGCAGAATTTTCCTCAAGTTAAGACTTCTCATCTGTCAAATTAAAGGGTACATAAATCCAGCACATTGGATTTTCGTGTTTCTCTCCCTCAAAATGCATATTGAGAATGTTCTTGTCCACTAAGCAAAAACCTTAATTCACATGAATCCTCTCAACTTCTCCTAAACATAAATGATGGTGATCACAACAGTAAAATCTTATGTATTTGTAGAAATTCAGCACTATTGCTTTCCAGTGGTTAGAAACCCGTTGATTTCTACGCATGCCTTCCTCACATATTCACATTACATGTGATGCTACATGCGTAGACTTTTATTAACAGTTCCCACGTCTTTGGTGTGAGTGAGGATTCTTTCCTATTTTCCTCAGATGTAACTCTGACTGCACCTGAATAGAGCTGGGTGCACACTAGAAAATAAACACATTCCATAGAGGAATTGCTACTTCAGGCTTCATGGTTGCTCACGCACTACACTAGCAAGCAAGAGGATAACTTTTCAGAGCCATGCACTGAGGCAATGGGTAGTTTACCTTCAACAGACTCAAAACCAGAGAAAACCAGCCTGCTTTTCTGGAGCAGACAGATGTCTTTTCTCCTCTTTCCAACTCTATTGCTCTCCCCCTGCCCTCCTTGATCCATCTTATCTCTCCTTTGCCAAAAAGTTAATGTGAAAAAACCAGAAACTCCAACTGTCTTCTCTAACATTCTCTGAGAGAGATGAGCAGTGCACAACACATGGCAATACCTTTCCAGACTGACAAATGTATTTTCAAAGTTGTTGCAATGTCTTTGAAGCAAAGATACTATCGAGTGAAAATTGTAAAAATTATAATTGCTCTCACCTGGAGATTAGGACATAAAAATAGCTGAAGTAGTACTAGAACACAAAAGCTTCCAATGAATGTTTTGTTATGTTCTTGGTAAATGTTTCACTGGAGAAAAAACAATTTTTGGTCATCCTCAAAAATTATTTAGTAATGAAAATGCAAAATATGCTATCAACTGTAGAAACCTTTTACTATCATGATAAATTAGACAGCCGAAATTTCTAATACTGTATATAACAAGAAGCTATAACTTAGTGGCATAAGGATGCACCCTTAGCAACATTTTCAGTTGCGCTAACTTTAGACATTGGTAACTTAACAAAAGAGGATGTATAATTAATATACTTCACAAGACATTAATATTAAAAAGAAATATACATTTTGCTTGACACTTTAAATTATTTTCCACACAAATACTTAAGAGACAAGTATGGAAAAAGCAAAATAGAACTTTTTTGGCAAACCATGTATAAAGAAAATAAAACATTATTCCAGTATTTCCCATCTCCTTTCTTTTTCATTTTGTTATCATTTAGAGCAAACAAAAAGGACTTGATGAATCATTACTGAAGGTCATCATTTAGCAGCATGGGAGCAGCAGCAGGACATGAAGAATATGCCCTTTGAGGGGGTAATTTCCCTATACCACAGCAAGAAGTGTTAAAAGACAAGGAACACTCTTCTATATTCCACAAAGATTTCATATTTTCCCAGCTAATCAGCTCTTTGCAAGGCAATAGGCCAAGCTGAATGCCCAGAATAAGAGCTTCTTTGCCATGACTATTAAAAAGCCAAACATTAAAAGGCTCAAAGTATCAACCAGAAGAACATTCATGTGAGATGGAAATGTAATCTTTCACAAGATTCTGGACAGATTACTGTTCAGCAGGTGAAAGTATTAATTGAAAGAATCACCCTAGGTGCCAAAATCTGTAGGACATATTCCCTGACCTGTCCCACCTCTTTCGTGCTGCACAAAAGACTTAATGAGAGTAAAAACCATCTGCAGCTCCCCAGCAGGTTTTTTGTAATATAAGAGTCCCTGAGTGACTGTGGAATTGTCCTGCCCACGAGAGGCCACACGCTCCTACAATCAGAGCAGAGAGAGGGAGAGCACAGGGAGGGAAAGCATTCCCAGGGTTTGCTGCTCCCACCACCTGCAGCTGGTCCATGGGCTCTCAGGAGCAGTCGCCATCTGGTACTATCGGTGCCAGGGCAGGCATTTATCCAGCCAGAGCCTCAAGGGCTCCACAGGAGCTCTCCACTCCTCTGGAATACAGGGGAGAAACCCACTGCACCAGGCCATCTGGGCTAGCATGCTTAGAGCTCAAATCCACAGTTCCCAGTCTGGCAAAACTCCCATGGGTATCTTTGAGCGCTTACCTGAGTTGGTCTTCTGGTCTTGGACTTAGAGGAATATCAACACAGAGAGCAAAGAAACACATGGCTGAGTTTCAATTTAGAAACATTTAAACCTTTAATGAGAAGCATATTAATTGCCAATATTAAAGCAATATCCTACCAATAGCTATTTATGAAATTATTGGAATAGTTCTTGAGTACAGAAATGAAATCTGGTGCAGTTCCTAATGCTTCCAAATAGGTACTGAAATGTGCATAAAGATCACTGAATTGAAGTCATGATCAAAAACCAATTGTCAGTTTCAGTTGGTACTTGCAGAGATTTAATTTTAGAACTGTACCCTCAGGCAAGTAATATAGGATTAGACCCATAGACACTGCATCAAAAAATAATACAGAAATGTCACTTGTAAAAAAAAGTTCATGATCCTGCTATTTGACTTATAAATGTGTCAGCCAAACCTGCAGAGAAAGCCTGCACTAGGCTCTAGTGAGGTAATATGAATGGATCATGCTTTTGTAAAATCAGGAAGCTTCCATAGAAGAAAACGACCAACTTGGTTTTTTACAATATTCTTGCTGAAGCAAGTAAATGGAGTCTATGGGGAAACAGTGCAACATCATGAGACAAATGACATAAAGATTGTGAAGGCATCAAGATATTAGTGAGGCTGAGAAGAGGATCATAAATCTGTATCAGAACCCCAGAGAATTTAGAGATCTCTACTGACAGTAGTGGAATTATTCTTGGTTTTACCCAGTGAAGGGAGAGCAGAAAAGGCTCAAGCAGGTGGCGCAGAACTGCCACATCACTGATATCACTAGGACTCAAATCTCAGAATATTTATCTGGTGCCCCTCTTCATCTCTGTTTACATATCTAGACAATGCCAATGGTTATTTGAATTACATATTCAGTTAATAATTTGACTAAAATCTTCAAATGATCCCTTTAGGAATCTTAATGCTTACCACAACAGCAACACTTACCGTGTAGATGCACTCAGTAAGCAAATGCAGCAAATAGTAAGTGAGCAAGCTACACTACCAGTGAATTTTCTTTAAATGATTTGAAGGAAGCTGTAACTTCTTTGGCAACTAGGCAGCAGGTTACCCTAGTGACATTAATTCCTTCTGCATCCTACATAGGATTGAATGTGGAATTAGCAGAGCTTGAAAATGCCCCTGCAGCTCAGGCAGAAATAATTTACTTCTCACTGTAAATGGAAGCTTCTCTTCAGGAGATGCTTGAGCTTCACTGCTCTTTATCAGACAGGGTAACATGAATATATATTTCACTAACAGCCATGATCAGCAATGGAAACTCAACTTATCATGAACTGAGAGAGAACTGTCAAGCACTTGAGCAACATTCATCCTGCCACAGAACAAATAAACATTAATGCCAGAAAAAGCCACTCTGAAAGCCTGAGGAATCAACAAAGAAGCTTTTTGCCTGTGCCTAATCCAGCTAAACCTTCTTATAGTCCCATTCAAAATAAACACTTGACATGATTTCCATCCACAATAGCTTTCTTACACATTCTATCCTTCTCCATTTATGAAAGGACTATAAATTTATATTTAAGAATCCACAGAGTCATCTAAAGTACAGATGCTGAAAGTATTATTTTGGCTAAGAGTTCAATTCAGAATGGTGAAAATTAATAGGGCTTTACCTTCCCAAACACTTTTGCCAAATCAAGACAGAGAAGATATTAATTAAATGAGTGCAAAATACACAAATGATGCTGACTTTAAAGCCAGTGTTCAGCCAGATTTCTGTGTAGAAATGTCACCATACCATATCCAGCACAAAGACAACCACAAAATCCTAACAGCCACAAATATAATCTCACTCCCTGCTCAGGCTCAAAGCACAAGGAAGATCTTGTATTTTCATATTTTTACCTTGTTCTTACTGCAAGGTGTTGCACGACTTCAATAGCATTTTTTTCTTGGTATCACATGGAAAAACAGAAGTGGTAAACTATCAGTTCGCAATAATGGCAGCATTAATTTCACAAGAATAGACATCTAAGTTATTCTATCTATTTAAAGAGGTGTAAGCTACCTGACCACCTTGAAATGTGAACAACACCTAAAAATAAAGGCTCTGAACTAAAGCCACAATGACACACATTAACATGCCACAAAATCTGAGCAACCTTGTCTAGTGGAAGGTGTCCCTGTCCATGGCAGGGGATTAGCGCTGGATGATCTCTCAAGTCCTTTCCACACAGGCCATTCAAAGATCCTATGAAAATGCTTTATGTGAACCATGCACCTAAATTCAAACACAGACTTAACTGCTTAACAGAAAAGGAACAAATTTCAATGTGCACCTCAAGTTAAGCCAAACATCAACAAGCAAAACCATTGCATGAAATCACATTCAAAATTTACAAATTGCTCAGGAGAAGGGTATGATGACAGAGAAGAATTGACAGTAGCAAAGAACATTAGAAGTAACAGTATTTGAAATTGTCACACTGACAAAGAACAACAAAAAAATATTTGGGTTCACAGAGTAAATAAAGATAGAGTATAAGAAATAAGGCCCAAATAAGAACCCCAGAGTGATGAACAGTACAGGCAACCGCTGAGCGTTGTACCCAAATCTCTGTCTGTCTGTGTCCACTGTAGAAAAGAGAAGTGGTGTACACTGCTTAATACAGCTGAATGTGAAATCTTGTTCATGTCATCCCTGTACTGGAAACTGAACATGAAGTCCTGCAGGTGCTTTGGAAGAGCAGAGCCAAGAACAGAATTCTTGAAACATTACAACCTTGAAGGATAGGAAAAAATAAGTAGAATGAGACCTGTCCAGAGTATGGCTGCAGAAGTTCTCTAAAAACTGAAGCATGGAGAAAACAAATCTCTACAAGCATTTACAGTTTTGAATGTTTTGATAAGCAGATGGCACACTGCAAGGATATCTGGAGTGCAGTTGGAACAGATCAAAGTCACTCTTATCCTGGTATAACTGGATCAGGAATACCTGTCAGTTTTCAGCTAAGCTAAGTCATTTCATCACTGTATTAAACAACCGTTTAAATTCCATGCATGGTTTTGGGCTGGTATGTGATTTCAGAGCAGGAATCACATGGCAATCATTCCAGGAGTACGGAAACCACATAGAAGTGTTCCTCTCACTGAGGAATGTGGGTTTGTTTTTATAGCAACATTACTAAGTTGAGGTAGGCAGCACAAATGTTCCACATTTGTGTCTTTGCCGACTTTGCTTTATACAAAAACTGAAATGTTTTCCATCTTCCTTATCCTGTGGTACAATTCACAGAAGAAAGAATTTTGCCACGTCAACACCCTGCCGCTGGTTTTGGATGATAGGTGCAAGCCTTAGTTTTGTGGTTTATTACTACAGTTGTTTAACAAAGCAACTTTTGAGATTTTGCTTACACTCCATTTTCCAAGCTTTCTTTTATCATAAAGACCCACTTTCTAATTCCTGAAACAAAGTACCAAACTGTGTATTGTGAGACTTGTGGGTACATGTTGAGAGACTGGAAGTACGGACATAACACCCCACCTGTGTGCTACACAGACAGACTTCCAGAGTGAGGGTTTGCCTGCGGATGGACTGACAGCATCACACACTTGCAGCCCGTGGGAGCTATTCTCCACTGCCTGCTGTCTTGTATGAAACACCACCTCCCAGATTTAATGAAGTCTGAGTGTGTGGTACAGATCATAAATACAGATTTTTAAAGCATGACTCCAGAGACTGCTTTCATTATTATATGAAGAATAATCCTGCAGTGACAGAGTGCAATCTATACATGCAGAAAATGTGTCTCACTCTAAGGGCTCTGGTTCAGGAGACAAAGATGTCATTACTTTACAGCAGACACTGGAGACTTTTGATCATGTGAGTTAGGCTATTACGTGACCAGATTACTGCAAGGTGAGTATTCAGCAAGGTGGACATTTGCACCTGCTTTTTACCAGTGAATAGGAAAAAGACTCTAAATTCTGCAAGGTCTGTTCTAATTAGTTTTGAATAGCACACTTAATTCTCAATTAATGCATCTCAATGAGCATAAGTGGAATTAATTTCCTAGCAAAAAGCTGACTGTAGCAGGGAAAAAGAAAGGCAATAAAGGTTACTTAGCTTAGCCTTGCTGGCTAATTAGGGTACTTTACTATACTATTATCAAAGGTGCCTGAATAACTTCAGTGGAGTTCTGGAATATCTTACTGCAGAAAACATAATCTCCACGTAATATTCCTATGAGTAACGAATGCTATTTAGACATCAAGCTACTGCTTTCACATAAAGTTGTAACATTACTTCCTCAAAAGTAGGTATGACATAATGAGAAAAACAAAATATTCCAGGTAATATAACTACTTAAAAACCATCATGATTACAACTTGGTGTATTTTGGAGAACACCATTACTGTGCATTTGTCAAACCTTTTAATTTGCCTCAAAGTATCCATGATTTGGAGAAGCTTGCTGAAGCTTGGATTTATTTAATGTATTAGGACCATTTTTTCCTGAGAAGTGCCAGGTCAACATATGAACAGAAAGCGGCAGAAAAAGAAATACTGTTTCTCCCACAGCAAGCACACTGATGTAAAGCTTAAAATTAAGCAGCAGCAGCACATTTTTCCTCAGACCTTTGAGCTGGACCATATGGTTGACGCTCAATTAAGCAAAGATTTATCAGTCCCCAATTGGAATGTGTCCAGAACTCGCTATTTTCTCAAATCTTTGAACCAGAGGACTAGAATTGAACAATTTTATTGACTCACACATGATACCCCACACTTTTAAATCTTTGAATGAAATGAGGAAAATTTAACGTATATTTGTTTGGGTATGCATTTTTAGATTTTTAGAATTAAAATACGCCAGTGCTATAAAAGCTACACAATGGCAGTTTGATGTTACAGCTTTAGCCAAGTCAACATCTTGTCACCACCTAAAAGGTGACGTCCAAATCCCTACCAATTCTCCTCAAGCAGTCCCATCTCCTAATTTACATCTGCTTTAGCAGCCACCAAACTGCATGGCAAACATTATATTCACTGAAATGACAGAATACCCACACAGTAAAAGCGTGCGTGTTTTCGTGCCAAGTTAGCACGGAATGGGTTCGCCGTGCACTCCAAGTGGCACAAGATCCAATGTGACAGACAAGTGATCCCGTGTGTGGGAAGAGACAGCAAGGAGAAAGGAAAGAGACAACGTCTGCTTGAGAGCACAATGCTGTTATTTTGACTTCAAATCTAAATATTAACTCTTTTCTGCTCCCTGGGCACTTTGCTTCTGCCTTCAGCTGTCTGCTTTGTAAGTACATTTTCATCACACCCAAGTGCAGCACTAAACTTCTGAACAATAGACAAGTCCATGACTTCAAGTCTGAAAGTGTTAAGAGTGGATTGAGAAATCAGAACTTTCAAATGAATCCAGATAAAATTCTATCTAAGTGAGTATTGGAAAGAATATTAAGATATGGAACATAAAACATCACAGCTGCATAGAAAAAGATGCAACTTTTTCATTCAAGACTTGTATCTTTCATTTATTTGATAATGGCCTAAAACACTGATACAGTATTAGACAGAATTAGGTCATGATTTTTTTCCCATCAGATTATTTCAGGCAATAGAAATGTCACAAGAAAGGTGTTTACAGTGAAAATCCTCACCCAAAATTTGGCAATAATGAAGTCAGTCAAATATAAAGCTGTTATGTTGAATTGTAAAAGCTTAATTTTAAATTCCATGTAAGACTCTATGGTTAATAAATTCTGATTTTATAGACAGATGGTAGGGTTTTTTCTTTTCTTGTTTATTATAAATGTACTTGAGTGCATCTATTCAATTCACTGAAAAAAACCCCTGCAAACATAATTTGCAGTATTCTAATCCACAAGGCTTAATTCCTTTGCAATTGCCATTTCAATTTAGCAGCCAATTCCACTGTCACTATTGCTACAAGGGATTAACCTTTCCCTGTTGATTTTTTATGATTGGGGGGGAAAAAATGTAATTGAAGGGTTCAATCAATTTTGAAGGTTTTTGTTTGTTTGTTTTTCCTTTTCATAAGTGTGACCTCATCAATGCCATTTTTCCTAACAGTTGGCATATTCACCTATGAAAACAATGCTATAATGTAGTCCTGCTTTTCATAGAATGGTTTAGGTTGGAAGGGACATTAAAGATCATCTTCTTCCAACCCTCTGCCATGGGTAGGGACATCTTTCACTAGATCAGGGTGCTCAAGAACCTCATTCAACCTGGCCTTGAACATTTCCAGGGATGGGACAGGCACAACTTCTCTGGGCAATGTGTTCCAGTGCCTCACCACCCTGACAGGAAAGATCCTTCCCCTAATATCTAATCTAAACCTACACACTGTCAGTTTGAAGCTATTCTCCCTTGTCTGTCACTACCTGCTCTTGTAAAGTCTTTCTCCGTGTTTCTTGTAGGCTCCCTGCAGGTATAGGAAGGCTGTAATTAGGTCACCCCTGAAACCTCATGGAACAGCAAATAATTTCTAACATAACAAGTGTAATGGTAGAATGAAGAATAGTATTTAAAACTAACTTCAACTGTAAATTTACTAGCAGCACTATAGAAAAAAAGTGTATTTACAGGTGTTCACAAAGATTACAGGACCATACTGGTGCATTGCAAATCATGGCTGTTCTACTTTCCTGACTTTTCCTATGTGCTCCACCAAATTCTTTGATTGAGGAAGATGGTCTTTCTTGATTCGACAGATTAATGCAAACTTTATTACCTTAACAGAGGGACTCAATAGAACTTGCCTGCTGCTCTGGCACTGTTTTTATCACAATTATTTTATGCAGAGAATAGCTCAATAAAGAAGCTTCAATTACTTGGACAAAACACTGCCTTGCTACACCGGTAAGACACAGCAGGAGATGGACAGGATTCCCAGCTATGTGAGGATCCAGGGACAAATGAAGAGATTAAGTGATTTATCTGGAGTTACTCACAAAGCAGCACCTTACCTGGAACCCAAAAATTCAGCTATCAGATTCTCAGTTAGAACACTGTGTTCTTAATACAGTCTTTTTCTACTGCGTTTTTGCAGATCTTCCCTTTTTTCATTGTTGTTGTTTGGAAGTATTAGCAGGAATAGAGAAAGTTCATCTAGTACATTTTTTCCAAACCCTTTTTAATATCCAAGGACCAGATAGTGCTTGAGGAAGAGAAAAATCTGTGGAAAACGTTGTACTCTTTTTCTTGGTAGGAAGGCATGTGATAAATATTTAGCATTTAGGCAACCAAAGTTTACAAATTTAAATGTTACCATATGTATCATCTTCATTTAAAATAATAATAATAATAAGGCCTAATTCCTGACTTAGACTGTCAAAGGTCAATGACATATAGCTGCTAACTCACATAAAAATGTATTTGTATAATGTTTATTTTGCTTTTTGTAACTGCAATTCTTTACACGGGATGGGGACGCCATCTCTTGTTTAGGATATCACCATGGTGTATGGACTGTGGATTTACACATGTAGATCTAGTCCATCCTTCTGCCCTAAGGCAGAATGAATTATGACAGAACCACTTCTGAGATATTTTACACAGGACATCAGAGTAAATGACCAGAACTCTGTCTTTGGCCACAAATTCTATAAAGAATAGTAATTTCCTCGAAAATTAAGTAAGATTGCAGCATATTATACACTTTTGCTGTACACAGTTATGATTTCTGGTTGCAAAATATTATGGACAAAAAGATCCATCCTTGTAAACTCAGCTAGTAAGTGCTACAGGCTTCAGTAAGAGCCAATATTTCATTCAGCCTAATTTTCCTCTGATTCATTAATTTTGACCACACAGGTAAGAATCTGTGCTCATTGTATCCTGCACCCGACCAGTTACTGAAAGATATCCCAACACTGTGACAGTTTTCTGAATGGTCTGACACAGCCCTGTTGAATGCAATTGTGCATTCTGTCCATAATCACACAAACCTTTCTAAGTATCGGGAAATGCCCCCTACAAAGTCTCCAGTGCTCCTGTACATATCTGTCTTTTTAAAAAAAGTCAAGAGGCAAATATCAATTTCCATGTGGTGTAAGCAGGCTGACAAAGGTAAATGTTAGCAGAAGGGTTTTAATGTTCTCTCTAAATAAGTACTATTTATTCATCAATACTCTATATTATGAGCTGGAACCAGGATATTGTCTGTAGTTTGACGTAGAGAGTTAAGAACATAAAATCTGTCAGCACATAAGGAAACAAGGTCAGGAGAGAGAAATAGTGTTTTATAAAGCAGTATTTAGGGCAATTGCATTTTAACATAATTAAGTAATGCGCCATTGGAAGTAAAGCAAGTCCTGCATGGTTTGTAAATGCAGTTAAGCCTTTTAATCAGAATATCACCTTTTCAACAACAAAAATGACAGCGAGTAGATAAAAATAAAAGAATTAGTAATAGAGTATTGCTTAAAAAGCTTGACTTTGGGATGTTCAAAATAATAAGCATTATTATTTTTATTACATGTATTTTGCTGAATGTATTAAGTTTTGAATATAAACCAAACTCTGCTGCTCAGTGTAACTCAACACGTTAGCTGCATTACTACCTGTTACTGATGGAAGCTCTTTAAAGAGATACCAGACTGGATTCTCTGGTGTGGAACTGGTATTCTGCGCTGCACTCCAGTGTGCTCCATTAGACCCCAGTGTAAAATGGATGCTAACAGTGGAGGCCATGCTCCTCCTGGTTTTCCCTGCTGTTGGCATAAACCCAGGCTCAAATCCCCAGTCCTGTGGCTTAGTCCCCAAAAATCCACCATAAATTTGAAGTAGACAAATGACACTTTCCCTCCCACTGACAAATTAATACTGTACAAGTGGAGCCAAGAATTTGAGATGTAAAAAGGTAAGCTGTATTCTCCTTTGGTGCACACATCTGGTTTTACAGCTCATGTCAGTCTGCAACTCCCAGGACAGGAGCCACACTCACCAAAGCCATGCAGCAGTCTGGTTATTCACACAAAAACAGCACTGCTCTTCAATGAGTGCAGAATACAGGTTTAGTATACAACAAGGCAAAATCCCTCGCAAAAATACACACTGACTTTTTATTACATGCAAAAAGAAAATGTTCCTCTTCAGAGCTGCATAAACAAAGCCTGAACTCACATTTAAAATGTTAATTAAAATTTAATGTATCCTGCGTGATGCCTTTGCTTGCTCTCCATCTCTGGTTTAAATGTGAGGCTGGTTATCTTACTGACTAATGGGGCTCTCCTGATTTGCCAGTCACTTGTTCTGAAGGAGAAGTCATTCTTCCAGTAGACGCAGCAGTCATTTACCTCGCTATCACGTCAGTGTCTTACCCTTAGAGACTCTTCCCTTCAAAAATAGGCCAGCATATACGTTAAGCTTGTGTGTCACTGGCATTAAGGCAGCGGGCAAACCCTTACTCAAAATGTAATTCTGTTTATAAAAAGCACTTCAATAGGATTTACAGCTTTCAATTTTTTAATTTAAAAATAGGAAAAAATATTACTAGGAGTATTGCTTTTGGTTTAACAACTGAAACTTGTGATATTATTACTCTGACTGAAGATTTTCAGCCAGGTAGCCAGAACATGTAGAAAGTCATAATATGGAAAACAGTAAAACCTCATATTTTTCAGCATTCTTGCAATCTTTTTCCTTAGCTTAAAAATCAACATAACCATTGCCAGCTCCTAAAGCATGAGAAGAGACAGAACTCTAAGTGAACAGATTTTTCCTTTCATTCTCACAAAATGTATTCAATTGTTTCACACCGGTGAATTACACAGATGTAAGGAAGGAATGTTACTGTTTGTAGGAGTACTACTGACAATCTGTTTAAAATGGATTCAAACACTCAGCAGAATTCACTATTCTCTTCTTACACGAAGCACTGCTTCTCAGCAGGAGTGCAGGTCACTGCTCTATAACCTAAGTGCATCAAATGTTCTGGTATTATTTCATTTGATTCCAGTGAAAGAGCTGCAAATATCGACAACTGAAATAATGACAAACATTTCTGTCACTGCAGGACTATCCTGTTTGACCACTTTAGATTTCATTTAGACTTGTAATGTATCTTTAAATCTGTTGAAATTTATGCATTAACTTGTCACACTTTAATTCTGCTTTTTTTTAGTTCAGTGCCTGAAAAGAAGATACTTGTCTCTGAAAGGTAAAAAGGAAAGAATGTCTAGTGCCACATTAGGGTTTTAATCCTAAAGCCCTGAAGACATGGAGCTGGTTTGATAAGATGATATGAACTAATTAACGTAGAAGCCAGTCCTGCTCCCATCTCTCGGAGTGAAAATTGATGTCGTTATTTCTTGTGCTTCTAATTTCTAAGTACTGTACACAAGTTAAAAATGGTAAATCACTGCACTTGCTGGAGTAAACCTGAGAGTCATAAAAACATTTTTATTGCTAGCAACAGGACTTTTAAATACTCCTAAAGGAGTAGATGCCACCTTGTATTCTGCAGACTTCTCAGAGAAGAGCTGGACAGCAAATTGACATTTTCCACATGCAGATTGTCCCTTGGTCTAGTGCTTTATAGCCTGTTTCCTATTTCCAAAAGCGAAAGTTCTGATTCTAAATCAATATACCACTTATACTGCCATCTTATCTGACTCTTCTCCAGGTGAAAGCAGAATACAGATAAAATGCCAATGAGAGTATATGTGTTCCACACTTCTCATATATGCATTTACACACTAGAAATATAAAGATTATCTATTGGAATGTTCATTACAATGAAGTTTGAGAAGAAGGTTATTTATTCTGCTCACAAAATTGTGCAGAAAATACTGATATGCTCTATTTTTTAGAGAACATGAATGTCCAGAGCCAGAACACTGTACATGATGCATACAACATGTTAACTGTTTAATCACTGAAGTTGTAAGATACTGAAAGGAAAACAAAAGCAGGAGAGACATCAGTCTCATTTTTGCAACATTTTTACTAGAGACTGCTTATGTGCCTACAAAGTAAAGACAGAATACAGCTGCAGAACTTGTATTTATATTTCAAACGTGCCTGACAGTGCTCTGAGCTACAGTTAGTGGAGTTTAGTGTGAAGATAAATTACATGTGAGAATCAATCAGATGAGTATTCATACACTGCCAAAATTCAAGACTTCTTTTGTTTAAATCTTTCAGTATTGCCTCAGCAACACACAAAAAACCCCAAGTCTTCTAGGAGAAAGCAACAGGACGGAAAAGTACTGAGTAATTCTATAGGTGTTATTAGTTAAATAACAACTTAGGTACAAATTTATTACTGTATTTTCTGCATATAGATGCATACACACACATATACAGACAGAATCATCTCCTTGCATGTTTCTTATTAAAGACATAAGCCTTCATACAAAATCAGGGTTTAGTTTATTTGGTTGTAGTGTCAACGTCCTTAAACTCATAATTCGCAGTGTGACATCTGGCATTTTAAAGATGCTAAATTTATTAGGAAAATATCTCAGGCAAGAAAACAAACAGAAGAAATCAATCATACCTGTCTGAATTCTGTTTTCACAAAACTGATCTTAATAACAAGAAAATTATTCAAGAGGAATAAAATGCTGCAAATCACCCAACATGTTCATTTTCCAAATGAGATATGGAACCCTCAAAATGCCCTAAAAAGCCCTACAAAACCCTAAATACCTTTAAAATACCCAAGTTTTTAAAAGCCCTTAAAATACCACTAAAAATAATTTTAAAACCTCTTAAAATTCCTAAAAATATGCTAAATAGTCCTTAAAAAGCTCAAAAAATACCCTAAAAATCATTAAAAAGCCCTGAAAGGACCCTAAAAAATCCAAAAAATTCCGTTAAAAACCCTAACCCTCAAAATGTCCTAGAAACCCTACAAAACCCTTAAAATACGCTAGTTGTAAAAATACCCTTAAAACACCCCCAAAAATTCCAAAAACACCACATAAAAAGTCCTAAAAATACCCTAAATAGTCCTTAAAAAGTGCTAAAAATATCAATGCATTTTAGGGATTTTTAGGGTAAGTGTCTAAAAAAACCTGAAAATTCCCTAGAAAAGGATGGCAGATCTGAGACAGGTAAGCATAGAGAGAGAAAAACAAGACATTGTTCTTTCTATGGTATACTAAATAAGGATCATATATCACTCTCAGAAGAAAGAGGAAAAATATGTTATACAGAAGACTTACAATGTTATATTATTATGTAAAATAGCTAATAATATACTTAGTGTAAAACTCCAGAGCAGCTAATAACCCTAATCCAGGGATGATCTTTTCATGACACTCCAGTCAGAAGCTGGTCCCCAGCTTTCCCAAAGACCTGACATTTTGCTACAAGGAACAGGCAGATGCGAACAAGCTGGGCAGCACAAAGTGCAGACTTGCTGCCAGTAAAACATCACAGTGGTAGAAATATATTGATAACCTGAATTCTCACCAAGTTTTGCAGACGTGACAATGTAGAAGAGTTTTAAGGACAGATCAAAGAACAGTTCTTTTGGCATATTTATGTTGCTACCCTTCTCAGTGTGCAAGTGATGAGAATAAATTAAAAATCCACATATGAGCTTTCACAAGAATTGAAGTCTGTTAGAGTCCAGCAAGATGGGCCAAGCAAACTCAGAAGTCAGTGTCTCATTAATGATAAAACAGAGCAGACAAGATAAAGAAAAATCACGAAGGGTTCCGAAGAGGAAAACCTTCAGCTGACAATTTCCAAAACTTGCATCTGATGCAATAAAAAGGGCATTTTGGGAGAATGGGATAAACTGATTGAAGCAACGCTCAGGGAAAGTAGAGTTACAGCAGCGACAGAATAGTTAAGGCTCGTACTCCTACAAATTACCTCCCTTTGCAGAATGCTAACCTAGATGGACAAATTGACCCAATTTAGCAGATTCAATTTATCCCACCTCTCAATTCAAACTTGCAATTTCCACCTGCTGCTGCAGCATTCTTTCATACCACCCAAGGAATCCAAAATAGAGATATTTGTAATAGAGTTTGCTCTCTGATTTACCTTCATACCAAAGTGTTCTGCATAAGCAAGTAACTGAGTGAGATGAAAAGGATTCTAAAGATAAGCACTGCCAAAGTGCTGGCAGCTCAGACTCCACCTTGAACAAAGACTTCAGTTCTACCTCAAAACAGTAGAAGGAATTCAAAGATCAATGCAACTGTGAAGAAGGAAAGTATTTTACCCATGCTAGAATAAAACTCTGTCAACTAATGACAGCTGTAGCACTTAATTATCTCCAAACACACGGCAAATCTAAGCAGAAATTAAAAGACATTGTCAGAATAGTAAAAAAAGCTATAGCTGAAAGAAATGTCATTGCAAGGAAGGAAAATGCAAAAGCACCTTTAAGAAGTGAGCTCTACTGGAACAGGGAAAAACTTCCCAAGGACGGCCTCATTCCCTGAAAAATTTTAAATCAGACTAAAAAGCTAATTGGAGACAATACCAAAAATAACCCCAAACCTGGAGCCATAACACTGCAGAAATAATAAAAACATTATATGAATTGTTTGATTTTTACATATCATTTACAGGAAAGCTTTACTGAGATATGAGGGCTGCTGTACACATCACACAAAGCACAGGTGTAAGAAACAGAAATACACCTGTGTTCTTAACCACAAATGAAAACATTCTTCTATCTCATTTTTAGCTTGCAGCTTTGACCATGATTCCAGCACGCATAAATGTAGGTGGCAAAGTATAGATGAAATTATATTGATTTGAAGAAAAAAGTAGGTGAGCTATCATTGTAATGCACCTGCCTGCCCCATCTCCTACTGCCATATAAACAACATTAAAAACAAAAGAAATTACTAATTTTAGGTTATTTTGACTACTCCTGTGAAACTGTTGGACAGGCTATTTGGAGCAGAAAAGAACAACTAATTGTTTAACTTCCACTTTCAACATTCATTCCTTTGATCATAGTCATCTTAAAAGTTTCCCACGGAAAACATGCTACAGACATTTTGATGTACATGTTTTACTCCTACATTTTTATATGAAGTAGCTCTTACAGAACTATACACCAACTTCTGAAAGTAAAATAAAGAAAGGGAACAAAAAGCTCAAATCAAGCAGTTCTCCTAATGCACACTAAATTAAGAATAGCATTTGAACTGTTTGTTTCAAAATGTATCAGGTGCTGTAAGAATTAGCCACCTTTCTGTCAGATGTTACCCCACCACAGCTCACTAAGGGATCTCTGAAATACAGTTTCCATTTGACCCACCTATCAGTTGCTCTTTTATGTTCTCACCTCTTATACACACTCTTCTAGTGCATAAACCAGGCATCCCTACATGGCCATTGCATCAAAACCCTCCCGTTAATGACCAGCCTAATACAGCACCAACAGTTACTGAGAAACTATCCAATAAAAACAATGTTATTTATGCATCCCTTCCTTAGGTGAAAAACTTAAGAGTTACTTAATTTATCATTTTAATCTCCCTTTTCCCCAAGTGATTTTTATATTCCCTCACATCCTACATTTCTTCACAAGCCTCCTAGCAACAACCCTCAGGCAAAGGCTTTCTGGAGCAAATTCTCAAGTGGAGCAACGACAACCTTACGTCAGCTGAGGATCTTTTTATTACATACACAGCACTGATCAAATGCAGTGTTGCCCTGTCTGCAGAGCCACCCTCTGCTCAGAGTCACCCTCTGCTCCAACTCTTCCTCCAAAATAAACAGTCATGCCAAAAGATTCTTAAATCAAAATAATTGTGTTCATCAGTGAAGTGTAAAATTTTCAGCATTAATGGAGAGCCACCAGCTGCAGTTGCACAAATTATAAAATGCACTGTCACCATATTTAGAGGTCCTAATAAATATTGTTCCCCTCTTCTGCCATCTACAGACAGACTTCAATTTTTTAAAGAAATCTACTTTTCCATTCCAGATATATATTTAAGAAGAGCATCTCAACATGCCCTACAAAACAGTTCACCCCAAACATGTGTTATATCAACAGTATTACCTCAACATATTAGAAGCTTCAGGAAAAGCTGAGCCCAAGTGATGGGTCTGTGAATGGTACTCTGATGATGTCACACTGCATGCTGACCCCAAGCAAAATCCTCAGCTGGGAATTAGTGGCTCATGGTCCCTGTCCAATGCATGGGTGGAGTTGAGTCACGCATAGATGTCCCTCAGAAGACATATGAGCTGCCAAAATTGAAAAGGAGATTCTAAATCTCTAGGACAGACAGCTTAAACACCTTTGCTTAAGTCCCCAGAACATCTAATGCTTAATGGTTGTAGCATTACTACTTGCTGCCTACTTCAGACAGAAGACCTCCCAGTTTCACACCTGTATGTTCTAACCAGGAGGCTACAAAATCAGTTTCCCTCTCTGCATAAAAAAGAAATTCAGTAGCAAAAGGGGTACAATTTTAAAAGCCGCACACCTCAGATGCACAGTGGAGACAGTGTAACACAGTACGATTGCAATCTGTGTATCTGTATTAAATGACTGCAAGCCGTATGGCTACAAATATAAAACACTACGCTTGCTTAGGGCCCGAACTGAACATACAGAATGGGTTGGTTTGGAAGGGTCGTTAACCATCACCCCGTTCCAACCCCCTGCCATGGGCAGGGATACCTCCCGCTAGAACGGGTCCTTCAAAGCCCCATCCAGCCTGGCCTTGAACACTTCCAGGGACGGGGCATGCACAGCCTCTCCGGGCAACGTGTGCCAGAGCCGCATCACTCGCCACCCTCACAGTGAACTTTTCTTCCTAGTATTCAATCTAAACGTACCGTGTTCGAGTTTCCAGCCATTCACTCTTGCATATCAAGTGAATAAATTCATCACGCATGAAAACAACCCTTAGCCTGAAGGTCAGAACGCTCGCGGGGAGGTGCGAGCCCCCGCACGCCGCAGGCCGGCGTTCCAGCCCTCAGTGCTCTGCTGTGAAACTCTGCACTGCGAGCGCCCTCCAAGCGCAGGCGGAGGGGACAGCTCATTTCCACAGCGCTGCGGAGCGGCGCCGGGACCAGCCCAGGTTCCCCCGAGCAGCACCGGCACGCCCCAGCCCCGCAGGGTGCGGGGCCCCGCGGGGCTCCCTCGTGAGGCGCCGCGGGCTGGGCGGGCCCGGCCCCGGGCAGGGGATGCAGCGGAACGGGGATGAAACAAAGCACCGCCAGCCGCTCCGGGGAGGGGTTTGTCCCGCTCTACTCTGCGCTGGTGTGGCCTCACCTAGACTCCTGTGTCCAGTGTTGGGCGACACAAGATAAAAACAGGCATTAAGCTGTTAGAGAGCATCCAAATGAGCGGTACGCGGATGGTGAGGAGCCGTATGAGGAGCAGCTGAGGTCACTTGGTCTGTTCAGCCTGGAGAAGGGGAGGCTGAGGGGAGACCCCATTGCAGTTATGACTTCCTTGTGACGGGAAGAAGAGCAGCAGGCACTGATCTCTTCTCTGTAGTGACCGGTGACAGGACCCGAGGAGATGGCCTGAAGCTGAATCAGTGGAGGTTTAGGCCGGGTGTTAGAAAAAGGTTCTTCAGCCAGAGTGTGGTTGGGCACTGGAACAGGCTCCCTGAGGAAGCTGTCAAGGCACCAAGCCTGACAGAGCTCAAGAATTCTCTGCTCAGGGGTACACGGTGTGATTCTTGGGATGTCCTGTGCAGGGCTAAGAGTTGGACTCGATGATCCCTGTGGGTCCGCTCCAGCTCAGAACCTGCAGTGATTACGTGAGGGGGAAGCCGGCCGGAGCAATG